>JAOEHX010053537.1:14361-42104 GCA_025448015.1 Bolborhynchus lineola | reverse complement strand
AGTTATTTTAAAGTAAACTAATTATTATGAACATTCCTACTGTTAAAGAAAGTCTGCAGCTTTGCACACACACACGCGCACACACACACACACACACACACAAATAAAGCAAGCTTTCCTTACTACTATAGCTCCTCCGAAAGCCAAAGAGATTTCTGAGGAGGTTCTTTTTGCAGACATTTTTTGATTTGCAGTAGATGGTAAATTAGAAAATTCCACCAGATCCAGGCTACAGTTGTCCCTCACCATCTCTTGGGAAAAGCAGGGAGGTTCATCATTCCAGTGAGATGGGCTCACCTCCCACCCAGATCATATAAATTTAATATAAAGTCACTATATATCATTACTGCTCTAGCAACTTCCAAACCATTCCAGGTATTAGACTGGGAGGGTTATCAGCAAGAAATTCCTCGAGATATTCTCTTGGACTGTTACAAAAACTTAACTCCTGAGTTAGAGAAAAATCACCTGCTTGAATCTAGTGTCTACTTAAGCACAAAAGTAATCTCCATTTCAATGAAGACACAGCAGCAGTGACAAATGGGAATAACAGATGTGGGACTCTTTCTTTCTTTTTCCTTCATCCTGAACTATGTGTCAATCTTTCATCCAGTTTCACTGAAACAATGTCAATCCACCAAGACAATGGCAGTGAAAAGGCATCCAGCTCCAACTAACAATCACACACATATTACCTGAGAACAACTGGAAAAAATAAAGTGACTAATTCATTCATCAAGACCAATTTTTCCAGCAATAACAATATCAAACTCACTGCTAAATAGCAAATACTGGCAGTATACTGCTGATGTAATTTAAGAGTCTCCCTTGACACACGGAGTTAGAATTCTGCAGGGCATTGTATCTAACAGACAAGCGAGGTCTTTACAGGTGACCTGGATGAGTAAGGAGTAAGGGCCTGAAGAATCTAAAGGTGAGAGGCCGGACACAAATAAGCAGTGTTTTAAAATGAGGACACTAGACACAAGGGAAGCAGAAGTCTGAATTTTAGAATCTAAATTAGTGGAGCATGACTAACAAAAAAATACTCTTTACCTGGTGTTGTCATGATGAGGGTTAGAGGAAGTGGTAGCAGCTGACCCACCACGTAACACTGGCCTACGGCAGGTTTTTGTAGATAGAAAGCACAGGACAGAAACAGGAAATGACAAAGAGAGGCAAGAGGTAAACCACACAGAACAAGGGAACATCAAATTTCTTCCACTCTAGATTGTATGATGTTTAAACACAATCTATTTATTTTGTTGTAAATTACACGCTTATTTCTCTGAAATTTACTCAATACTGAATGTTTAAGTAAGACATGCAGGCAAAGTTTTTGATGATACTGCTTCATTCATGGAAGACAAACTGTTGGAAGAGAGGTTTGGGTGGAGGTTATCAGCCTTATAAAATATCCCTGGGAAGCTTCGGGTTAAACCTCACCCCCAAATCAAAACCCCATGCAACAACAATGAAAAATAGCCTTGTATTTACACATACTTAGAAAAGCCTTTTTCATCATCCTCTCTTCTCTCTAGAAAAATGGGAGATTTGTCTTTTCTTTATTCACCTATGCTACTTCAGAAAACCTGGGCTAGTGTCCAGGAAGAAGTGATTAAATGCTTCAAGTAGACTGGATGAATACACTTGCAAGTGTTGATCTTTTAATTTATTGTCCTTTTCTTTCTAGGCAGGAAGAAAAGGTAGTAGAGCTTTTTATGCTGGCTGAAACTATACAATATATATAAACTTTGTAATAAGAAGTTACTGTGATTACAGAATACCAGCAGTACCTTCTATGGACAAAGGTATGGGACAAAGTCAGTGCTATGTGTTTTTCAGTACCTCTGGTAAGAGGCATTAGTGTGCCACATCTCTCTGCTGTGTAACAAACCATTCAAGAGCCTGAAATCTTTTTCTCAGTTTCCTTCATTTTCCCAAAGCCAGTAAGAGGTATTTGTACCATGCATTTAACCCATGTATACGCCAGGCTATGAAATAAAAGAGAATCTAGGTAGGTGAAGATCTTTACAGCAGGTACATGTAGAAGGAAGAGGCTTCGTGCTGAGGTGGCTGGGAGAACACTGTGGCCTGGCCTGAAAACAAGCAAAGAACCATGCAAAAATATCACAACCTCTAGTTTCATTTACAAGGACTGGAATCTAGGAGCCTTAATAAACTCTGCTATCTGATACAATACTTACTGGGACTGGGACCTATTCTAATCAGCACCAAAAATGCATGCCACAATGTTTTTCCATCTTGTACGTAAGATAAACCAGTATGGTGTGTTTTGCCAAACAGAAACCCCCATTCCCAATATGTACAATAGAAGAATATCTATCTAAATGTATGAGGTCTTGTAGAAAGTTATCGAAAAGGTATTCCTATTCTTTAATCAGGGAAATAATTCAGCTCCCCTCAGGTTGTGCCTGATGGATGCTAAAACTAAATAAATTGAGAAAAGAGTAAGAAATCAGCAAACAGCAGCTATGGAAAAGGTTGCAGAATTTCTCTGCAAACAGAAGTCACCAGTAATTGGTGGCTATGTGAATGCCAGCTTGTCAGTATCCAGCAGGCACTTCCCACACCATCTGACATAGGATAGTATTTGTGTAATTAGAACAATAAGCCTCAAATGCTCTCTAAATTCTTGGCCTTTGTGGTATTTTGTGGCAAACAGTTTTACAACTGTTGTAGAACTAATCAGTACTTACACACTACCCTTTCCCAGGAAAGCCACAGGCTTGGAGGTAACTAAGGCTATAAACAAAACTATAGCACACTCTGGAATCTGTGCAAATCAGGAACTTTAAATATAAATACAAGTCTCTGATCCCACTTCCCAACACAGACAGGCTGTTAAGAAGCTGCCCCTGATTTCTTCCTTTTCTTTGTAGTTACCATTTTATTTCTTTACAGGTGGATCCAAACACATCACCAGAATATTCTCCTGCCTCTCCCACATTTTTTACTTGCTTGGTTTTATATGTTAACAACAACAAAATCATTCTGTAGATCACAGTGGCCTTGTAACTGAGATCAGAGGCAAGTTTTTTGGTAAATACAGAATGCACAAGTATAATACAGTCAAGATATTAAATACATGGCCTTCTTGTTAAAAAGGGAATAAGGGTATACTAAAACCGAATTTTCTGGCTACTTCTTTCAATTCCTTTCTAAACATTAAGGCATGATCAGAAGAAGCCACAAGTCCAAGGCCATGTATATTCAACACTTCACTATTTCACTGCAAATACATCAGCAGCCTGTAACATGAATGGAATGCACAGTAATATAACTTAATCACAGTGGGAAAAAAAGTAATAAGGCAATAACCAAATAAATCTGGTCTGCCTTCCACTGCTTAGAGTGGAGTATGCAGTGTAAATACCACACTAATGATACAATCAAAAACACATGGTCTGGGAGGAAAACAACAAGATGTGGACAATCTAGGTACCTGCATCCAACTTCCATCATTTCTGTGCATGACAGGGGACTCAGACCAGCATATTCTCTTTGTTCAAGCAAAGGCAGCAGCTATGTCCACCTGTTGCTGTACTTTAAAACCACTTTGGAAATCTCAGAAAGGCTGTAAGAATGGGCAGTAGGTCTTCACAGACATGTTCTGGACATTAACTAGGTAAAGTGCTTTATGCCTTTACTTCAACATAGCAAAGTGCTACTGCTTTTCCCAGGCTCCTACACATTTGTAGACCATTTCATTTTAGTTTTGAACTGTATTACTACACTCCCAAGTCACATGTAGCCCTCTCCAATGGTGTTAACTCAGATCCTATTTTATTTCTGCCATGAAAAATATCATTAACTTGCTCAGGATAAAAAGTGATCTCATAACACCTCAGGATATAATCATGTACATGAAGTCTGACATTTAAGAAGGACAGTAGCTTTTTAGAAGGGGCTATCCTGAAGAAAACCAATAAATATCCATAATTTTTTTTTCTCCTAAATAAAAATCTATTGACCCAAAAGATGAAGAATATAGTTCAGATAAAGTATAGATTTCAACACAATTCTGTTCAGATAGGAAAACGCCTTTCCTCCTGCATTTAAGATATCACTAAAATTCCCTTACATGCATTTTTTGGTGTGTTTGGTTTTTGCTTGTTTGGGTTGGGTTTCATTTGAAGTTTTGTTGTTTGAGATTTATTTTTTTCCTTTGTTTTGGTTTTGTTGCCTGGAGAATGAAAGATCAGTCTTTAAGAGACTGACACTAGGTATAGGGCACTCCACAGTCAGTCAACAGAAACTGAAACAGAAAAACTGGAAGACAAAACTGACCTATTGCCCTTGTCCAAGCTGAAGGAAATGCAAGAGTAAACAGATAGTATAAACAGTGATCATTAAATTGTTGCCCATTTATACAGTCTACTATGCAAGCAGTGCCAGCTAAGCTAGGAATAATTCATTATCTGCACCAGTACAAACAGCACCCACCATTAGCAGTTTTAGTAGACTGGAAAATATTTTGAAAAAAACCAAACCAAACAAAAAAACAAGCAAACCATGAAACAGGTTAAAAATATTTCCAGTGAGTAGCACAGATCTTGTTCATTTCAAAAGATCTCTTCTAATTTTAAGCATAAAATGTTTAAATAGATAAGGTTTTGAGATAGAACGCACATTACACAGAGCAAAAGAACAGAGTGCAGGTTCGGAGCAATTTAAAATGAATACTGTTTTGCAACCATGCAAGTGGATCATCCAAATTTCACATTCCTAAGCCAGCTGTAGAATAGCAGTGGGTATCTAAACACCCAATCACAAAGAATACACTTTCACCTTATTGAAAACTTTATTATTTTGACACCTATTTGTTCATAGGTGACTAGAAATAGGTTTCCTGGTTCTTCCAGGAAGGTTAGTAAGAACATCTCAAAAATTAACCCAAACCAGGAAAAGTAATGCTGGTTTTGAATGATTCAGAACCCTAAAAATTTTCTGATAACTGAAGTTGAAAGTGTATGCATGCATATGTGTATATTTTCCAGAATCCAAGAAAACATGGGGAAGATCATGCCTAATAGAAGCCAGGAATAAAACCTGTCAGCTTCAGCTGCAGACTGGGGGAAGGGTTAGAATTTCAGTCTTTATGTTAACAAGAACTCTTGGCACGGTATCTATCCATAAGTGCTATTATTCACAGACAGTAGAATTCCTCCTTTTCTGGGACCTTTAATTTTGTAAAACAAAGCAAACTTGTAATTCTATCTTTTTATACAAAGAAAAAAGGTATTAACTGCTGTTCAACTGCTGACAAGCATCAAAGTTCTTTAAGTCCCAGTTTAAGAACATAAAGGCCAGTAACACAGGAGTTCTTTACAAAATGTTAATGCAGGCATTATATACTGTCAGGTCAGCAAACATGGTGAGCTACAGGAGGTGCTCATTTGGAAAGTAACTGCAAACACAGAGACATTCCCAGTAAGATTGGCTTGATAGTCACATTTTATTAGCAAAACAACTAGAAAGCGAATCACTTAACTTCACAGTACTAGCTATGAGGAGTACTGCTGGGATATTAGCAACTAGAGGCAGAAGGCAAATTTCAAAAGAACGTCCTAGCACAGGCCACACTGATAGGCTGCAGGAGGAACGAGCTGTTCCTCACACTGTTCTTGCCAATTATCTCTTCTAATTCAATGTCCTGGCAAGCTGCAGAGGTCTCAGCTAGCCCTACACTAGAGACTAACTGTGTGCTGTTTTTACCTGACCCTCTGTGCTAGCATAGTACTGATATGAAAATTGCTTTTGGTAAAATAATTTCGCCACTTTTAGTCTTTATAGATGTCTCTGTATTGTTAAATATACCATTCTTGTACCACACTTCAAAGTGGCAAAACAGTCCAAGTGGGCAAAACTCCACTGAAGAGAATAGAAATACTGCACAATGATTGTCTTGAGTCTTGTTTTGGCTCATTACCTCACATTAGCTTACCCATAAAACCAGAGGCAGCATTAATCAAAAGAGCAAACAGACTCTCAGTATACGTTGTCTTTCTTGCTCTCACTGTCCAGCAAAGTGGTCATCATCAGTTGTACATCAACCAGATATAGCTAATCCAAATATAAAGTGAACTAGCCTAAAGCCTTTACACATTATCAAGAGCAGAGTCTACAATGCCTTGCATAATATTCTACCCTGTTTCTGCATATTAAAGCTTTATGACAACATCAACCCAATCTTACTGATTTGCACCATTGCTCACCAACAGAAAAGCAGGAGACAAGGCAAATTTGCAGGGTTAGGGTCAAGTATTAATTGCAGAAAATAGTGACAATCTGGGAACAGCAAAATTGCTTGCAGTCACAGATTAACACTTCCTATTTTGATTTTTATTTGGAAGAAAACCAAAACAATGCTGTATTTGACTAAAATAGAAGCATTTGGAAATGTGAATTTTGGACAATTAAGTTGCTATGGATAGTGGAAGCAAAGGAAAGCAAAACCAAATAACTTCATCTTATTATTTTGTCAACAGAAACCAAACTCCACTAAAAAGGAGAAAAGAAAAAACAAAAAGCAGCAAAAGCTGGCAGAATCAGTGACAACCAATCACCTGCGGTTTTCATCCAGCACATCCAAGACCTGCTGGTAAGCCCTACGGGTGGAAGACTGGATAAACGACAAAATGCCACGAGCAGAGTAAAGATTAGTTCCATCTTCGGGTAACATATTGGGAGGACAGATACGAGCCTGTTGCAGTGATGGTGTCACACTGTTTGTACAAGCATAGTAAATGGAGAGAGAAATACTACAGTCAGATTTTAAATTAAAAAAAAGCTGTTCAGATAGACCCCATTCCAAAATGCTTATTGCTTGCTTTTGGTTTACCCTTCTCCCACCAAAATAAGGCAACATTCCCAAATACTAGTAGCATTGGGATCATGAGCTACATTCATATATATTCTTAGAAACAAACACAAGTAATATTCCAAGGACACAGTTTTGCTTTGTTATACAAGTTAGTTTTAGAAAGTCCTGTGCAACTAAATCTGTACCTGTTGAAGTCAGTATTCAAGTCCTCACTGATACCAGAGAGAAAAGTGTTTTACAAGCACTGGCATTTAAAAAACAAATCTTACCCATCACCTCTTTTCAAATAAGGAGAATCTCACACAGCCTCTTCAACAAAATTTGCTTCAAGAGGCGACTAAAGATTAAGACTGTATTTTGTTTTGAGCTTTGATTTGCAATGAACAAAGTTTAAAGGCAACTACAAGAAATTCCAAAGCAAGCACAGAATTCACATCCCCGAGACAACAAATGACATGATCTGGCTTTTTGACTAGGATGCAAAAGTAACAGTTAAAATACACAGGGTTGAAATTCAAACATGACCACTTGGACTATACAAACCTCATCGCTGTCGGACAGAAATTAGTTCTGATAAACTGGTTTGGATTTGCTCATGCTTCTTTACATTCAACCTGATGTTACCCACTTTTTCCTTCACACATCAGGACAAATTTCTAATATATTTTATTCCAAGAATAAGAATTCATAATTCAACACATTTCCTTGCTACTTGTGATTTGCTTCAGCAGCTTTTGGATTTAGAATGCCAATCTTCCTGCTTTTGGCATTTTAAAGAAATTAAGCAAAGCATTAGTGGCCACATGCTTGAAAGCTGGTTTGATATTTGGATAATCTCTGGATGGGTCATGACTCTAGGGATACTCTTATTTTGAAGAGAGTTGCTCTGCAACTGGCTGGCACCAAGATGATAAATAGAGTAAGAAAGAAAATTCAGTTGAAAAAATGCAGATTCAAAGAATGTTATGTCACCCACAGGAGAGTTCAGCCATCCCGTGCTTCAGGAGACATGCAAAGACAGCAGTGGCTGGTGCTTGACTTACACTGGTCATTACTTATTACCTAAGCTGCAAATATCTCTTCATGCTGCTGTGGAGTACATTTGGACAACAGAAAGTAAAAAGGAGACATCAATCAACATCTGTGTCTTCTTTACAACTTTTATCACTCTCCAGGACTTTTAGAATCCATCTTTCTTCTGTATTTATGATGACTTCTAGTTTGCAATCAATGGCAGTGGTCGCACCCACACATTATACTTCTGAAATGCATTGGAAATGCCAATGTTCACTAGAAAAATACCAAGAAGCAGGGGCAAGTATGGAAACATTGCCACTAAAGTGAGTTTGTAAAAATTTCTACTCCTTTCTGGATTTGCTGGCTTGAGGCAAATGAGGATACAGTTGGAGGCTTGAACTCACAGCACGTTTTACATAAAAAGTAATTTTTCCTATTCATCACTTCAGATATCTACTGAATAGGCAGAAAGACAGCTTAAGAAAAAAAGCTTAACAGACAGTATTTAGACATACTGCAAATTAGAAGATATTGTGGAATTCCTGTTGTCCTGAATGGCATTGCTGTAAACATCACAGTAATGTTATTTGCATATGAAGTTTTCTCTAGCTACTGAAAAAATCCCCCCAAACTATTTAACTAAAGCTGCACAAAATTCTCTAGAAGAAAGTTAAAATTACATGTTGGATTCAATGATCTTACAGGTCCTTTCCAACCTAAATGATTCTATGGGCTGATTAATGGAAACTGTGTATAATAAGGAAAATTCAAGTTGGCTTCAAAACTGAATGATTCCTAACCCCATGGTCTAGTCCTGCACTACTATATACTTGTTATTTATAGTTAGCTTGTAAGAAAAGGCAGTTTCAAGAGTTTACTTAATTTTAAGATATAATTTAATTCTTACTTAAGAGAATATTTAGTTTGTTAAATGATTTAATTATTTAAAAGATTTAAGGGTATTTACTCCTGGATTTGAGCTAAACTGCGCAGCTATATGAAATTACTCATATCTTCTCCATAAAGGCTATTGCTAATTTTAATATCCTTCTAAATGTGCATAGTTTGAGAGAAGCCTCTCTCTTCCTTTCTGTTTGAAAGAAAGGATAATTCTTTGCAGGTCTGAAACGTCAGGATTAAGGAATATAGGGAAAAAAAAATTCTGATACAAGGAAAATCCTCTAACATTTAGTATGACTGCTTATCCTAAGACCTTGTGGCTATCTCTCTTCTCTCTTCCGTTTCTAGCTAAATGGTCATACTCCTAGGTATAGTTTCATTTCCAACTTCTGAAAAAGAATTCTTACATACAGCTACAGACACTTATTTTAACACTCCCTGGTTACAAACACCAGTCAACCCCAGAGTCTGGAACCAAAACAAACATGGAATCACAGAAATTACTACGGAAGAGCACAGTAACATTCTACTATATAGTTTTTAGCTTAGTAATCTCCCCTAAACCTTCTCAAAGCATGTGTGATGTAAACAGAGTTTAATTTAGGTATTCCTCTGACAGTTCTGGAAGTATTAAATGAGAGGAAAACAGGTTAAACTAACTAAGGTTACTTCAAATTCAACCACACAGACTGTATTCTTGTTAAAGAGGGGAACACCATAACGTCTTTTCCCTCAGCTTGCACAAAGAACAGAATTTCTCAAACTGTGAAATTGAATGCTCTGGAGATGTGTTTTCCTGAGTGAAAGGCTGGAGCAGAAAAAACATTCAATGCCATCCCCTTTTCCACGCACTCTTGGTGGTTTATTGATTTCCAATGTGCAAGTGGAATCCTTGCTTTCACAACTGGCTGACAATTGCCACCAAAAAAATGATTCTCCAGCCATTCAAAAGCAGCCAAGGAATCAAACAAACTTAAAAGAAAAATTAAATTTCAAAATAGCTGTAAAATCAGTTCTTAGTTAAAGCTGCCCCACTGCCCATTTCACTTGCTGTCAGGTATTTTTCCCTGTGTTCTTTACACAGGAAAACTATTTGGCCAAGTTTGAGAAACCCTGAAGTAAAATTAGAAATCACACATACAGTGTAACAAAGGCTGTTTCAAATTTTATATTCTAAGCTACAGATACTTAGTCAGAAAATTAGTATTGCACAGAGCAACATGATTAAACACATTCTTGATTTCCATATACTAAGTAACATTTCGGCTTACGTGCAATCCTTAGTCGAAAGAGGTGACTGGAACCGTGGCATTTTATTTCTTGAGACAGTATTTGATCTGTGCCACCTTGAATAATAAGTGTAATCTCTTAATTAAGCATCCTTATAAATAAAGGGATTGCAATTGAGAGAGCTGTCATTACTGCTTACACAGGTAGATAGTTACTGTAAAGCAGGTGCCTACTTGTTAGTCTCAGTTTTTAAAAGC
The DNA here is from genome assembly GCA_025448015.1 of Bolborhynchus lineola. NCBI lineage: Eukaryota > Metazoa > Chordata > Aves > Psittaciformes > Psittacidae > Bolborhynchus > Bolborhynchus lineola. The sequence continues at coordinate 31,853 of JAOEHX010053537.1, read as the reverse complement.
ATTTGAGAATTACTGTCTTTGGTGAAACTCTACTTCCACAAAACTCCCAGATCTGTCTCTGCATGCAACTGGATGACAAGGAGAGAAAGACAACAGAAAAGAAACAACTGTTTGTACCATGTGAAGAACACTGTGATAGGGAGCCCAGCAGTCAACTTTTTCACTTCAATCTGAAAAATTAGTCCAGAACATTTCATCCTGTCGCTTTGTAGGTCATGCACTGGAATGTGCACAGTAGATCTGAACATTCTGTCCAAGAAGGACAACAGTGTCCTTGATTAAAACCTGAGTCTTATAGTCCCATTTAGAAAGTAAAGTTTTTAAAAGGCAAGGCCCCCATGTACCTTTTCAATGGAGTCCTCATCATGGCATCCAAGTAGACTATCATGTCTATCAAAGAAGTTGAATCAAGGAGGTATAAGAGATACAAGCATTAAAAAACAAAAAAACAAAAAAAACAAACCAATAAACCCCCAAAAAACCAGAAGGCCTTGGTGTTTGTTATTTTTTTCATAGAAATTGAAAATTTCAAGTAAAACGTGGACTCGTTCCTATTTGAAGATGTGAACCAAACACCAACAAGCACAGGAATAAGGAGCTGATCTTTGTCGAAGATATATGAACTTATAAGTCAAGCCAGTTTTGATGAAGCAGCAATGTATCATGACAGTAATTAGAACAGAGACTACTTTTCTTAGCCAACAACTGGAAATAACTTTACAAGCAGATGGTTTCTTGTGGTTTTGTACCACTGGAAAAAAAAATAGTACTTCTAGATGACAAATTTCAAGGTGATCTAAGCAACAGGTGTACAATTACATTTCCTGTGATGTAAAGAATACATTTGTAGTAGAATTTACCTACTTAAATGGTCTAATTTGTCAACAAGAAAGCTAAACTTAAAGACATGCACCACATTTGCTGTGAATCTATTAGAGATAGTAGTCCATGAACTAGGTGATATCTAGTATTATCTAAGGTAGCATAACTTACATCAAGTAGGTAGGTTTTCTGCTAATACCTATTTTGAGCCATACAATAACACTTCTGCATGGGCAGCTTCTCCAAGTAGCCACCACAGTGAAAGCAGAATGCCTCCTTACTAATTCTGTTTATAGAGTCACTACTTCTGGTTTTATTTACATGAAACTTGTAGGTTTTTTTTTTGGTTTTTTTTTTTTTTCAGTATACAGCATACATCCTGTGGCCCAAATTGTGAGGAAACAAGAGCCAAGAGATCTTTTTCATCAAGTACAAAAGGGTGCATTTATGTGAGCCATATAAATTCCACCATGAACACTGTGGTTTTTGTAATCTTAATTAACAGAATACTCTCCTGACAGTTAGCCAGGTACATAGTTATATTCTTCACTTGGAGACTGACAAAACCTGGGTGAGGGAGATATGTCAGACTTGGCATCGCTGACAGTGCCACAGCATGTTCAAAGTGATTTCTTTTTTTGGATTATACTGGTTCAGAAGGTCAGAAGCGCAATGATGACAGAAAAAGAAGCAATTTCTAGGAACCTCAATGACTTCAAAGCAGATGGTCTACACATTAGGCACAGCATATCTTCTAACATAAGAAAACAAGTACTTGGGAGGCCAAGAGATAAATGTTCTGCTAAAATACATTATCTGCAGGTCAGCAAGTGTGGATGCTGCATTGAAGATTGTTAGCTTCTTCCACATGGGCAGAAGAGAGTGCAGATACAGCAGGCTCAATATTAACTAGCTGTTTTTTTCACACAAATAAAAGACAAGAGAACCTGGATCAATCTAAAGCTTATATAATTTTCTTAGAAGACACTGATAGTGGAAACTGCTTGGCATCAGAAGTTTGACATTATTTAACAGACCATGCAGGCACTAGCATGGACCCCAAGAGAAGAAAACTAATCTCTAGATCTGTCATAACTCCCTGGCTTTTGTAAATGATAAGCTGAGTCACAGATGACATCCTTTTTTAAATTTAGAGGATTCTGGGTGCTTATTGTATTGCTAAGCCTCTGAAGGACTGCTAGTAGACCCATAAACTGGGACAGCAAATACTATTCAGACCATTTGAAACCAGTAACTATATATAGCTACTGAGCAACAGCAAAGCACACAGGTGAGTTTTACAGAATTAGAATTTCCAGATTCAAGAAGTCCAAACATATGTGAGAAATCTGACAGCAACTGGATACATCCAGTCAGAGCTGATCTTGGCAGTTTCTCAAATGTGTGACTGGGCAGACAGAGCCCATGACTTTCAGAATACTAAACTAACCTGGGAAGCAAGGATAATGGAATTTCAAAAAAATCCAAGAATTCATATACCATCTGTTTTTCCTTTAAATGCAATACAAGAAAGAGTGGCAAAGCAGAGCTGGTAATATGGAAGGGGTAACCTTTATCACAAGGAGCTTCCATCACATGAAGGCTATCCATTTCAGCAGGGATCATGTGCAAACTATCAGATAGGCAAGTTAAGGCCATTCCTACAGTGAAATTCTAGTATGTTCAGTCCAACAGGACATAACTGGATGACCACAGGGAACTTGGGCACTTAGTAGGCTGATAGAACGTTTGGAGACAGAGTTGATCAGGAGCTTAAGGATATGAATCTAGTTTTGCAGGTCAGCAGATAGATATGACTCAGCAGACTTGAGTACCTAGACATGTGCAATCTGTAAGCTTTTATGAAACAAAAGTCTGATTAAGAAAGAAGATATGCAACAATATTCCCATGAAGATCTGGAGGAAGAGAAGGAGAATTATAACATGTCTGGGAACATGCATCAGAGTACATTTATCAGTTTTAGACTAACAAGTAGACAAATATGAAGTACATATAGTACCTCCTGGTGATCCTGCTGTAAACAGAAAACACATTTCGAGGGCATAATTCTATTTTAGACTAAAAATAGGTAGACCCTAAGTAGGCCATGCACTTATTTCCCTCTAGTTACTGAAAATGAAGTTTATAGTGATTTAACAATAGTGTTATACAGTCTACATTGGGACAAATAAATCCCATCTTTTAGAGCTTAGATTTAAGATACTTCCAACAAGGGAAGTATTCTTTATGGTAGCTATATTAAAATTCATATCTAAAAGATTCCTAAGCATTATATTGCAAAAACAGTTACTGCCAGATGGAAAGATACTATCTCTCAGAATAAAAGGTGAATCAAGGATTATCGTAACTAATAAAAAAAATACATAGATCTTCATTACTTCACAAAGCATCATACAAATTGCCACCTCTGATGGTAACATTAGAAGAAGTTTCAAAATCTAAATGCTACTTGACATTCCTTCTTCTATGAAGGAGGTCTGTTACAATATGAAGAAGGAGAGAACCAGGAACATGTTGATGCACAAAGAACTCAAATTCCTGAATATTCAGGGGATGGGAAGGGGAATTATACCAGCTCAGAAACTGAAGCGACAATTCAGAGCTAACTGGTGAAACCAGCTGTAAGTCCACAAACACTGCAAGAAAATATTTCATAAATGAGTCATCTCCCTAGACAAAAAGCATAAAAACTAATAAAAATGCTGGACTTCTGATCTTTAAAATTATGCACTTGCCACAACATACAAAATATTAGTTGGAAAAAACCCCAAATAACAAGGAGATAAGGAACAACGAAAATATGCAATAAAACTGTAGTTGTGCCCCTGCATCCTGTTGCTCTACTCACATGGAATCATTTCGGGACAGCTGCCCATTCTGTCGAGTAGCATTTTCGCTCATGGAACGTTCTCTCTTCAGTCTTCCCACTGCACGGATCTGCATAAAAAGAGAGAAAAGAGATAAAAGACAGGGAATCCCAGAAGGTACTTAATAACTTGCATTGTATCTACAGTTAGATCTAACCTGCAAATCTCCAAAGGCATGTTTTCATGTTTCACAGTGATTAGGAGGAAAGCAATTGGTGACAGGATCTGATGCTGATAACACATAAAACCAAGATATAAACTTGTAGCAATTCTGTTATCTATCCATGTGATCTACTTTCTATCACCAGAGAGAAATTTAGTTCTACTGTACGAGTCTAAAAAATATGTAACTTCCTAAATATTCTTCAATTTCAAACACGTCAGTTACCATCATCCACCTAGATGTCAATGTTATACCATTCTTTGAAGTCATTTTTCAGTTTTGTTAAAACTCATTAACTCTACGTGGTGTCATCTGGTCGTGAATCCAGAGGTTAACTATATGCATTAAAAGAATCTTGTTTTCTGATAACTTACAAATAGAAAAAAATCTGCAGCTTTCTCTTTGATCAAAAGGATTTTCTTTTTTTTGTAAAAGTATTTCAAGTAGTTCTAATTATGAATTTGTAAGTACCCTGGAAGTACTCTGTAAGCTTACTGAGTATGGCAACCCCTAGCCATCTGCCAGTTAAATATGGAACTTCAGAGTCATAATTAGAACTACTATAATGCTAATAAAAATATATTTCACATTTTCCCAACTTGTGTTAGCAGAAAGTAGATCTCCACGACAATTAAGAAATCACTGGTTATTTCACTTTCGTTAGTAGCATGCTTCTCAAGTAAAGAAAAAAACAAAATAAGTACTAGCCTCTTCATTCTGAGGTGTCTGCTGTAGAGGTTTTTCTAGGTCCAAAAAATCTAGTGGTCGATCACTAAGTGAAATAACACGGGGGGGAGTCTTCAATGCCAGTGGTTTGAATGGAGTAGACTGAAGAAGGTCAAGGTCTGGTGGTCTGGAAAATGGAATGTCTTCACTATTACCTGCAAGAACATTAGTTGTCAACAGAAAGCAAGCTGTTCTGAGGCATAAGGGCTAATGCTCAAAAAGAAATCACATCAGTTACTTCCCCTGACTATGCTAAATAATTAAGCATACCTTTAACAAGGCTTGTATGTTAAAAACTATGGTTAAAGTATCATAAAAAAACATATTAATTAGCACTTATCTGAGCAGTTTCTCTGAGAACAACGATTCTGAATAATACAGAGCAACATCAATTGTTATCGCAAGTGAGGGCACTTTTGATCTCAAAACTTACTCCTATTAATAGCATATTTGGTTAGAAACAAGGTGACTGGGGATGCAAAGATGTCACTCTTTCAATGTATAAATATATGCATGTCACACATTTTGCAAATTAGAAGCAGTTCCAGATCTGTCACTGTAAATCCCATGACCATAAATCCTAAAGAAGTATTAATAGATTCCACCAAATAATACACAAATCCTTAACATAATTAGCATTCTCATTATAATCAAACACATTTTGTATGTTTAACATGTACATCCCCAGAACTTCTCATAGTTACTTTAGCTTTTAGTAAATTAAAAAACATCAGGTGTAAATTTTTTTTTTCTGCAGTAAGATAAAAAGCAATTAAGCTTCCTGTTCATATTTTGTTAACTGTTTCCACTACAAGCCATACCAAAATTATCCATGTAACATTTTCAGAGTTTCAGAAACTTCTCAAGTCACAAGTTGATGAGCAATGAATGTTGGAAAACCACAAGGTTTTTATTTAAAAAAATATATCTATAAGTATTTTTGTCCATCCAGAAGTTTAGGAAACTAATTTAAATTTTCAGCTATTGTTCTTTTCTTGAGATGGAGACGTACCTGCCACTACAATCCGCTCTGGAACCTGCATAGTTACACTGGCATTCGGAAATCCTTCCTGGTCGCCCTTCTCAAGGTCAGCATTTTGAGGAGCAACTTTGAGCTTTTCTGGGACCCTCATGCGCTGACTGATTCCTTCAGTGTATTCCATTTCATACTGAAGGCGATTAATTTCTGCCATCTCGGCAGCTGGAGATGGGAATGCAGCCCCACTCATTCTGACAAAAGAAAACCGAAAGCTGTAATAGCAATACAGGTGACCAACAGAAAGTACACAAAGGAAACTCTTCATTCCAATTACAGGGCAAGTAGTAGATGATCCTAAATAAACAGGCTTATTCTGAGAAACAAGTTGTATGATAAATTCCACAGGAAGTGTGGTCAGAAGGATTTGAGATGTGAGGGCAATGACAGAAGAACAAAGTGATGCTGTAGGCAGTGCTCAAAGCTGTACTGAGAGTCCTCAAATTGAGCTGTGACAAAACATCCATAGATATCCTGCACAGAATGTACTACTCCTGCACTGGCTGGCAGAAAAAGAAACACAAACCAACAAACCAGAAAGAATTGGTAGGATCAGTATTTACACAGATTCAGTGTAATGAGATTTGAGAAAATGAAGTCTTACAAAACTGCATGTTGAAACAGGCAAACAAAAGAAAAGGCTTGGCTTGGGCTTCAGCTTTCTGCTCCACGCCAGTCACCCAGATCTCACTCCTTCTTACAAGGATAAAGTTCCTTATCAAAAGCCTGTCACATCAGCTTGTAAACCTAGCACATTCATAACCAATTCCCAATCACAGGCAACCCTGTGAACTTCTCACTTCTGAATTTTTCTGCAAATTGAAATCTTACTTTTGCAGAGCAGATATAAGATGCACAGAGAAAGAACAAGACTTTATTTAAACTCAGAAGGGTTTGCCAATACTTCATATATACATTTTCCTAGAAAAATAAGGGCATTTCATATGAAGCAGCAGGGGAATTTCCTAGAAACTGGGCTGTGAGAAACCCTAACAAGGTAATTGCTGGGAGCTGTATCAAAGATGAAGATAACTGGGTTTTTTGAGGTTGGGTTTAAGGTTGAGAGAAAAATCCTGGAGCTGCACTTGGAGGCGGGCTGGAAAGAGGCTGCTGATAGAAGCCATGGGCTGGAAAGGGAACTCAGGTAGCTGGGAGAAGTAGTTCACCTGGGCAGTGGCCTACCTGATGGCTCAGACTGAGATTATGGTTATGGCCTCAGTTCAGAGAGGGCTCTCCTGGAGCTGCAGTTGGGGCAGAGCTAGAAAAGGGCTCCCAGTAGAAACTATGGGCTTCTAGGAACACATGATTGTAAGAATTTTTTCATCCAAGCAATGGCTGAGGGGCCTTATCACCAGCTCAGACTGAGATAGTTAATTTTAGGGTTAGGATTGAGAGAAATATATATTTCTATTCATACATTTACAAACGTAATATGTGAATATAGCTTACTGTAGCAAGAAATCTTCTAGTGCTTGAAGCAGTTCCCTAAATGAAGTAATCTATCTTGGCAAAACCACAAGGTTTTGCCATGATAATTGCAACTACGTCTTTTACTGGTTTTGGCAGCAAGGGACGTCTGCTGCTGCGTGTGTGCTTTTATATGCTGAGCATGCAGAACTTAGCAAACAAAATGCCTCAGTGCAGACCACTATCTGGCAGGTGAGACAGACCAAAGCTGTTCCTCACACAGAAGCAATACTTTCCATGCTTATCAGTAAAACCTCAAACAAATAACAACCTTCAGACAACAGAAAGAAGCACACAGAAGGATCTGGATTGTGTAACACTGTATTAAATGCACGCATTTAGTATATTCAAGATGTGATCCATTTGCCAATGCATCCTGGGATAGTTAGTGTTATTTTCAGGATTCTTACCACTAGAGATCAAATGAAAGAATCTCCTTCATCCCAAAGTCTCACTGTAATACAGCAGGAGAACAAGGGGTCAGGCAGAAGGCAAGAAAGTCACTGTTCTATGTAAACTTAAAAATAAATATTTAGGAAGGAAATACCTGAAGTGATGCAGATTTAATCCACCTGTATTAACTTTTACTGTTTATATGTATCTAGTGAAAGAAACTGGAAAAACCCATTTAATTAAACACTTTACAGGAGTTCAAGAGGTGCTTAAGCAGCTCTGTCACTCTAAAATTCTTAGTATTTTACTTTGGGGGTTTCTGTTTCTGCCTTTTAGTATTGTAAACTCTTGCAAGACACTGGCTAGATCAGCCAGTGACATGAACAAAGTACAGAGTGTTCTGACATTTCCACATTACAAAAGGTGCTTTTAATTTCAAAACATAGTCTATGATCAGCAAATCATTCCCAGTTCCACAGGAATAAAAATCACAATGTCAATAAAGAGACTGCATTTTAAGAACTTAAGAGTATTCAAATGTCTACTGGCAGCACCTTAAAGAATAGTTACTGCTCACAAGAGTTGACAAAAGGTGTTTCACCGCTTGCTCACTTTCTCATTTAGAAATACCTATATGGGTTTAATTTTCGCAATTATCACTACACTGCAGCAATGTTTACACCACCATTTTCCTAAAGCCTGCCATTGCTTTGCATGTAAGTGACAACTGCTTTCCAGCTGTAAGGCAAAACACACACAAAAAGAGCTTTACAAACTACTTATAGACTAAATAGCACTGTGTGGGTTTAGCAGTACTTGCTAAGGACCTATAGATACAATACCTCCATGTCTTCCTACTCTTGCCTACTTCTCATCTACTTTGCATATTTGTATTTGTGGAATTGTATTTGCTTTTAAAGTGATTTCAATTTTTACCCATTTTACAAAGAAATCGCAAAATAGGAAACAGTGAGATTTCGGCAACAGAAAAATATTTAAATAGAGCTTGCAAAGAAGACCCTGAGCTATTTCAAGACAACAGAAATCAAACTTACGTTTCCTGTAATGTTCCTGTTACACAAAGTATTTTATAAAATTCATGAATAATAAATTGGAGAGAAGGAGGGTTTTAAAATTGATATTTACAGAACTAAGTAGCTCTAAAGAAGCATGAAGATAGAAAAGAAGTCTAAGAATGATGAGACAATAAAAATACTATTACAATCACGGGACAAATAAAGGACAGAGAGCAGCTGAAGCACAAATCACCATCAGAGGTGGAGGATAAGGAAAGAGAGAGCAAGAGAAGTTACACAGGGAGAATTATATGTGTTCAGAAAGACAGAAGGGTACCTCCCCTCTCCTAAAAAAGAACATCAAGAGAAGAAATGAATGCAGCAACACATATGAACCTGAAGGATGACCATTTATCAGCATTCTGGCAATAATCAGACATTGGCCACATCTGTGCTGCAGCTGGGAATGTTATGCACACTGTGGATGACCAAGTTAATCAGCAATACGTGAAGCCGAGTATTGGTAACAGGACAGCTGTGACAGCACTGAGATCAGAGCAGGCTTTACAACTTACACCTAATTGTAACTTCTCCAGCTACCATGCTGCTTGTTCCTGATGCAGACACTTAACAGATAGTCTGTTCAAGTACATGTATGCTACAAAGGGCTTCTGTGGCAAGTGTCTAAGATATCCTTTGACAAGTAAAACAGAAGAGGAGAACACACATTATGGGACCCAAAGGACCTGATTATGGGACCCTAAGATAGTCAGGACATATATCACAGAAGCATGTGATTGGAGGCTACGAAATAAACAGAACAATTTAAGGGAAGAGAGAGCTGGGTATAGGCTAAATGCTGAAAGCTGTTCTGCACAGTTCGGCTGCATGTGTTGAACCTTGGAAATTCATCACCCCCTCTCCTTAACACAAGGATGGCATGAACCAAAACATGCATCTGTTACACATGAACAAGGCAACAGAATCCCAACATTAAGGGCTGCATTCTTTCAAGTTTGTTTTACTACAGCTGGAGGTTTTAACGCAAAACATCTTTTATTTTTCTCTTAACATTAAAAAAAACATAACTGTTAGGAGGAAAGCCGTGTCCCCGTCTGACAACCATTTATCTGAAACAACCACATATTCACTACATTGTGACACCAGTAAGAGCATTCAGCGCAGACTGGCTGGCCCCGTTACCTAAACGTTTCCAGCAACAAGCTGGGAGCACAAGGCTGGGCATGCGGGACCGGGCACCGGGAGGGATGGAGCCGCCACCAACGGGGCTACAGGAGGAAGCGCTCGGGGGGCCGAAGAGTGCCCCGGGATGGGGTGAAGGGGCTAGACGGGTGGGTTGGCAGCGGCGAGGCACAGGGCAAAGAGCGGGACTGGGACATGAGCAGGAGGGGACCTGCGACCCAGGGGCACAGCTGAGACGGGACACGGTGGCGGGGGACGACACGGGCTCCGGAGGTCAGATCGGTGGCAGCGACCAGGGAAAGAGCAGGCTCGCCCGCCACAGCCCCGCGACCAGGCCAAGGCCCCCCGGGACAATTGGGAGACGCTGCCGCCAGGCCCCGGCAGCCCGTACTCACCCAGAGCGGCGGGAAGTCGGCTGGCGAGCCCAGCCCTGCCGTACCCTGCCGGGCCGTTCCTGCCGCGCTCCAGACCCGCGGGCGGACGAGGAGCGGTGGCCGTTACGCGGCGCGACGCGCCCTCACCCCTCCGCTCAGGTACGACGCAAACCCCGGCCCGCTTGTCCCCATCGGGCTGCCGTAAGGGCTGCCGGCCCGGGGACCTCGCGTCACGTGACCGACTGAGGGCGGGATCCGGAGGGCATCCATTTTTAGTGAGGGCAGGCGGGAGCCGCGCAGGCGCTCTGCGCCTCAGCGCGGGGTCACCGCGGCGGAGCGGCGGCTCTGGGTCCGCGCTCCTCCCGGAGGGTCGTTGTCGCCGTCTCCCTGTCTGCGCCGTCCTTGTGCCGCTGTAGCTCCTCGGCTGGGCATGGCCGTAGCTGGTGCTGCCCAGGGAGAAGGAGCTTACTCAGGGCCCTGCTCGCGTCAGAGCAGTGCCGCCGCATGTGCTGCTCGTGTGACCAGCAGCTTGCTCCTGCCAAAACCGGTCCTTGCAACCCAGCCGTCTCCGGAGTGTTGACTGTCAAGGAGCAGAGCTGCTCAGTGTCTCTCTGCTGTGGTGGATTAACATACTGTGTAATATGCAAACGCAAAGTCTAATTATGTGTTGAGTGGGTGGAAGCTCTAGATTGGCAAGTGATGAACCTGGCACACCACCTGTCTGTGCAAGGGCAAAAGGCCAGTTGCTTTAGGGAGCGTTTTCCAAGAGCGAGGTAGTTGTCTAGCTACTTCTCAGACACAACTGCACACCTCACATACCCCCGGTGCTACTTCAGCTGCACACCAGATGGACTGGTAACCTTCATGGCAGCAGTCCTGTGCAACTGTGGCTTTTTTACATCAATTGCCATGCCACTAGCATGACTTAAAATGTGTCACCAAATGTGGCTGATGGAGCCATCCATTTCCTGCCCCACTTAATAATCCTGACCAGCCAGGTGCATCTCCTTATGTCAGCAAAACACTTCCAAGGGCCCCAGGTGACTTACGAATCTGGCATAGCAGCATCATCTGCCTATGAGCAGCTGTCCTCTTGAGGTGCAGGTTATATCAATTTCCTATTGCTTAAAGAAAAATAAACCTCTGGATTAGCAGATAATATTTTTAAAGAAAGTTGCCTCTCAGCTTTCCCTCTGTTCTCCTTTATGGTCACAGTAATGTTTTGGAGGTCAAAATGAGTAGGCAAAAGTATTGAAGCATGTATCGATCCAAGGCTCCCAACTTGCTGATTCAGTTCTTTACAAATACCAACAGCACTGTTTTACAGAGGGAAGTGGTCTGAAATATGATCTCTCACTAGATGAAAAGTTGTGTAACATGGAGAATTACACATTAGTTGCCTTTCAATATACAGTCTTACATTTGACCTCCTGAAACGCAAATTGCTGGCCTAAGCACAGTTTACCAGGCAATCCCCATCGTTCTGTAGGAGAGTCCTCTTCAGTTTTAGCTCTTCTCTAGGCTGTGAGATTTATGAAAGAAAACAGCCAAGCCCAAACGAAAACCAACCTACCAAAAAAAAAAAAAAAAAAAAAAACCCAAACAAAAAAACCCACAAAAACTCAAACCAAAAAAAAACATACTCTAAGAATTGGTTCTTGAAGCACACGAGAAATATGATCTGTCTCCCATGCTTGCCCATATATACTTTTGTGTTGAGATCAATTGCATAACTATTATTCCGTTCAATGTATGACTTGTTCATACATTAGTGTCACAATAAAAGTTGCCACAGACTAGTCATTTGAGCAGTTCTACTCCACAGGAAATTCTCCATAAGAGACCTGGTGGGGATCTCTACTGCATCATGTTATGAGTTACTGGTAGCAGATCAAGTCTGTTCAAGCCCCACATATTCTGTCAAATCTCAGAAAGAATCACATGAGGCTGTATTTGCTGTACCTTTGTTCCTTTCAGGATGTTCTTTCCATTTTCTCATTGTGTAGAAGTTCTAGCACAAATAATTTTCTTTGACAGTTTTCAAATCTCTTTGCAGCTATCTTTAATTTTCTTGCTCACTGATTTAAAAGGCCATCCTTAAGAATGTTGCATGCAACACTGCTGTATCAGTTTGATTTTCAGAGAAGTCTTATTTTCATACTGAATTTTTTAATAATGTTAGGTGTGTCCTTTTCTTTCTTCTGCACACAATCTGCTTGTTTGTCTGCATGTGCTTACAGAATGCCTCTGGGTACTGTCTTCTGTCTGAGGAAACACTACAAGTCCTACTGTTTTCTTGTTTTTACAGGTTTTGTCTTCCTTGGTGAACAGTCTCTGCCCTTCTTGAACCTGGAGTTAGGGTACTTCTCTGTCAGCAAACTGCAAGAGTGGCTTCCTTCCAAAGAGGAAGACAACCCCAGTCTAGGCAGGGCAGCAACCTCTCCAGCAAAGCCACAGTCCCAACATACTGTGCACAGCAACATAGAGCTGAGGTGATGACATTAAAAGGTTCTTTTGACTGTCCAGCAACCATCAGGCAAATGCAGGGTGACAAATCAGATCCTAAGTCAAAGACAAGTGAAGTAGGTACAGCAGGCAAGAGGACCAGGCACAAGCCTGCTGACAGCAGAGCTCAGGCAAGGCCTGGGATGGAGCCAGCTTTCCTCATCCTCCTAGTTTTTCCTCAGTGGAATCAGAACGCTTTCTCTAATACTATTCCTATTAACAGCAACTTGCCACTCAAGAACAAAGACAGCATGCAGCCATGCAACTTGCGTACCTACACTGAAACACTAGACTTCTATCATAGTCCAAGTAGGAAAAAGGGAGTGTCTTTTTGAGAGCAAACTCCACCTACTGTCAGATGATGCTATTTTCTTTAATCTTACTTAGTATTTGCACCTAAAGAAAAAAAGCCAACATCATGCATGGGTAGTGGAAAAGATCATTAGCACTGTGAAGAAGCAAAAAAAAGTAATTTAAGTGGGTCTTTCATTTAGTCAAAATATTTTTATTTGGCTGTATTTAGCAGAAGATTTGCTCTCCCTCCTCCCCCCCCCCCCATTGTTTTCCTCATTATATCTGATTTCTTCTGCTTCCATTTTCTTAGTACAATATATTAACACCTTGTACCTCATTAGCATTTACCAGTTGAGGCTTCGGGAGCATTTACAGACATGAGTTAACTAATCCTCACAACAATCATTAGCAGTAGTAAAGTGATCTGCATCTGCAGAGAGAAGATCAACTTTTTTCAAGTTTCTCTTTGATTTTCAGTGTCCAGTTTTTATTACGCTAGGTTTGATGAACAGATGTGTCTCTGCAGTTGTGTTCCATGCTTTTCAAAGGAAGGCTGGTTGAGCACTCAAAATCTAAAGCTATTTATGAAAATCTTTAGTAACTTGTTGAAGGCCACACAAAAAGTGAGCAGCGGAATCCAAAATGGGAAGAAGGCATAGTTTCCAGCTACATGCTGTAACTTGAGACAGAACTCTTTGTAACTTACCTTTGGACTAAAAAACCACAATCTATTCCCTTCTCCTTACACATTATCCTCTACTGACCATTTCCAGCAGACTTCAACCTCAGGTACTTACATTCTGCTTTTTACTAGCAAGTTTTACATTTTACTTGAGTGTCTCATCAATTGTGTATCACATACAATGTCTTTGGGTGACTGTGATGGCCTTAATGGAAAAGAAAACAAAAACCCACAATAAAACCACAAAAAAACCCAACAAGCAACAAGCGTGATTTTATCTTTGAGTATTTAAAGCAAGCTTCATGGAAAAACCTAGTGTGTGACTGTTATAAGGAAAACACCCTCAAGTCCAAACTGGTCCAAACAAAAGACTAACTATGAGCTTGACATTAATATCTTCTTTTCAGTAGTGCATTTGCATAGAGATTCTTCATAAAAACCTGCAAATTCACAATTATAACTTGCAAACTGTTCAAGCAAACATTAATTTTACAACATCCATTCAGTTCATGTAAATGATATCTTCACCATCAGAAGATACTGGCATGAAACACAGACAAAACTTTTTCTTAGGTTGGTTAACACTGAAAATTGAACAGTCAGACAATCACAATGCAAGTATTTTAACAGAAACAATATAAAATTTCACTGGCTTTAAAAACATCTAGATGAGAAATCTTGGTTATTTCAAATGAATTGCTAGACCCTATATTTAAAATGATGCATTTACAGAAATATTCAGATGAATTATGCTGCTTCTATAACACAAAATACTGGAATTCTGATAGATTGTGCAAGTATTAAAAAATATTAACATCTTAAATGTTAACATTACTATTTTAAATAGCCTTGCAAGTGCAATGTTATAAATATTAAAACAAAAACAAAAACAAAAAATAAACTCATAGCTACAAATTTATATAAGTTATATGGGTAAATGAAAGTGCTTTTCAAGTATTTATGTTCATTTACAATTGGATTCTCTAGTATATGTCAGTGCTTAGATGGTACAATTTAAATATCAGTCTTTTTAAATTTTGTATGCCTGCATTTAACTGAATGGAATGAATGGGCCCATTTGCAGAAATTTCTCATAAATATTTCAATATAGAATATAATTAGTGATAAACATTTAAGTATGGACTATTAAAAATGTGAATATGATCATTTTTGTTATCTATAAAAATAATATAGAAAGAAATCACATCCTGATGGATGTGTGATAACCTGATAATGTCATGGGAGCCCTTGAGCCAAACAGTAATTTTTAATTCCATCAAAATCCCAAATTATGACATGGTAAGCAGTTATTCTTCAGTAGAGACAAAAGCATGTGAGCATAACAGAGGCCAAATAGTGTCGACTTCTGAAGAGTCTAAAAGATTTCATGATCTGTGCCAAAAGCCATGGAATCTAATGCAAACTTGCCAACACTTTCAATTAGTCAGCCCTTAGCTACAGTCACTGTGGAGAACACAGATAGTGCCTGTCACCACTCTACTGTCTGCCTAGTGTGTGGTGTAGCTACCTTTCTGGCTAGTCAAGAATCATTATTACTGCAGTGATACAAAAAGACTGTATTCCTGTTTGACAGCCAGAGGAAGGGTGAGGTAAGTGGGGAGATACTTGTTTATTAGACAGGAAACCAAACCAAAACATCCCAAATGAATAATTATATTTTTAAAAGTGCACTGAAAGTATTTCCTATTGAACCCTATCTCTCATAAGTGCCAGATTTTAATCTTAAATTATACCCACTTTGAACACTGAACATATCTAAGTCAATATTAGAGGATTTAGTTTGTCCTGTGGTTTGAAAAGCACGTGACACAAGTCAACATTAACATCTTTCATTAAAGATCAGGTGATGCCACAGTTTTATCATGAAGGTGCAGCTTTGAAATGACAATAATTCAGCAGAAGCCCCTGCAGACTGCCATTACAAGCTTTCTCCACCAAAGTGCTTTGTCATTTGCCAAAGACAAAAGTCCAGAAGTCAAACTGTTGCCCTACCTCAACACAGTGCTGCACTGGTAATTTATAATTTCTTTCCAGGTGCAGTTGGACTAGAATAAATTATAGCTTTTCTGAGTTAGGCAATTCTTTGTAACAAAAGCAGAGTTTCATGTTCAATCAAGAGTGCCCACTGTTTAAACTGGTCTCTTCATGCAGACCTGACATCGGCTGATGATATTTTCTAGTTCTCCCGCTTTCAAAGTCTGTGGTAGAGGTTTCCTAAATGAAAGAAAACAAACATTTACTTAGAAAAAAACCCCCAAAAACAAAACAACCAAAGCCCAAGCAAACAACCAAAAAGCAAATGAACACCAAAACACAAAAACCAAACAAGGAGAGATGATGAAATGTGGGATAGAGAATTAATAACAACAACACTGAAATCCTTGGCTAACTTAAGGCATCTTTGTGTTACAGAATGACTCAGAACCAAAGAGGAATGTCTAAACTGAGGGAAATTAATAGGGGAGCCCCCACATGTTGTGCAGGCAGTTATTGTCTCCTTGGGCACTTGCAGCACGGATGCGATGTGTGGATGCAGGGAAATACAGTTTACCTGAACATTCTTCTTGGATTTAATGATGCCAACCAGAAACTGTAGGAATTTGTGTAGTAGTTGCATGTCCCCCTGCCATGGCACTCTATGAATGGAATGGCTCTAAATTCTTCTAAACAAGATCCAGGAGATGCCAATGCTTGGCCAGAAGCTTCTGAGCCGGCACTTGTGTACTGTAACCAACACATTTTTTATGAGAACTGGTCTGTCAGCTTTTAGCAAACTACAGGTAAAAAAAAACAACAAACTCTTTCTAAAACATACCATATGTTCTGTGGTATATCTTGGCCAAAACAAAATGAACACAAATTAATTTTATCATACTTATCATGAAGCACAGAAGCTTTATGAAGATTCAAGCAGTTATGGCATTTTCTAAGTGCCTGCAATGACCTTTTTCTGCTCCATGAAAAAGCATGACACTAACCAGTACAAAGACTAGAAAGTATCTGGCTTCTGTCCAGTTGAGGACTACAGTAAGCAAAATGCCCTATTTTGAGTGTGTTCACCTTTTTGGTTGCATTGATTACTTCTCCAAATACAAAAAACAAAGAAGCCATTTTCCTTCTTTGAAGTTGGCATATGCTTGTAGAAATAGCTCTAAAATAATTTACAACAGTAGAAAATTGACTAGAAAATGCCACTTTGGTTTGCTGATGCTGGAAAGAAGCAAATTATTTTAACCATATGCTGTAAAAATTTTCTCATTCTTCTCCAAGTTTATTGTTATTACTGCTTAAGGCCAAATCCTAGGAGAGACAGCACTTTTCACACTAGACCTAAAAAGACTTTAAAGCAGAAAGAAAGAGGGTTTAATTCTGTCTTTTACCCACATTTTCTGGCAGGCATGGATAACAAAGATGAAGTGCTACATCCCCTATTATAGATACACCCTTATTCCCATAATGAGTTCTCAGTTGGCAGTCACATTATGAACTTTCTTCACTCGTATCTTCTTCTGGCATCAAAATTGCTGAGGTAGTTTTTCAAAACAGCATTCTGCATTTGTTTTGATTTTAGCTTTCTGTGGAGTTCAGCCCCAAGATACATGATTTATAAAAGAATGGCCTGGCATGGAAACGTGTCAGTTATTTCTGTGTATTTGTGTTTAGGATGCGTTTAACCACTCCACTTCCTTCACCCCTTTCCTAGATTTGACACATAAAAATGAGACCATGCAGTTACTTTTGTTAGACTAAAATCCTGTGGTTCTCTTTTCATCTTTTCCCCTTTTTCTCCTGCCACCTATTTTTGAGGCCAGATCAGAATAGATTTTCATATGCTTCTGGCACTGAGTAAGAGATAATAAAACGATTCTCGACCTCTTGGCAAAGGAAAAAAAAACCCAAC
>JAOEHX010053537.1:0-10969 GCA_025448015.1 Bolborhynchus lineola | reverse complement strand
TGTATTTCATAAAAATTTTATTCTAATAAAAAATGTTTTAAAAAACCAAACCAAACATGTTTTTTTTTTTTTTTTTTTTTTTTTTTTACATAATACAGTAACAGACCATAATTGTAGAATTGTAGACTCATAGAAAGGTTAAGAGTCGGAAGAGACCTTAAAGATCACCCAGTTTCACCCCCTCTTGCCATTGTATGGGCAGGGATACCTTTCACTAGACCAGGTTGTTCAAAGCTCAGTCCAGCCTAGCCTTGAACACTGCCAGAGATGGGGCATCCACAACTTCTCTGGACAGCCTGTTACAGTGCCTCACCACCCTCACAGTGAAGAACTTCTGTTTCAGGTAACAACCTGTTGTCCCATGCCTACACTGAATTTTTGCAAGTCCTTCTCCAGCTTTCTTTAGGTACTGGAAGGCCTAAGGGAGACCAAGGTCTCCCTGGAGCCTTCTCCTCTCCCAGCTGATCAAACCCAACTCTCTCAGCCTGTCTTAATAGGAGAGGTGCTCCAGCCCTCTTATCTTTGTGGCCCTTCTCTAGATTCACTCCAATATATGGACTGTGGTTTGTGATTCTATAAACATTGCAGTTCCTCTGTAAAACAATTTTAAGAGCAATTCTTTAGTACCTGCTTTGTTATGCTGAAGGCAACTGTCATTCTGGATTGGGGTATGCCTTCTGACAAGTCTGCTTCCTGAAGGAGCTCCCTTCCTGTTGTAGAAAGCTGTGGTGGCCAAGCACCCACTGCATATCCACCTCATCCTACCTTCTCTTTGCTTTCTCACTCCTCACATCCATGGCAGGCTTCACTTCCAGCACCAGTGGAGAAGTAGCCAGCTTCTGCTTTCCCTTCCCATCCCCAGAGTATGATGGACACAATAACTTTGTAGCATATCTAGAAAACTTCTATTATGCATGGTAATTTCCCCCTGCAGAATGGCATCCTGAGCATGGTTCCGGTTGGATGAAAATGATGAATGTTTTTATTCAAGTTTACTTTTTATTCCATTGTTTTGCTTAGGCTTATGTTGAGGGAGAAACTTACTGACTGCAAGGTTGGAGGGCAGATGGAATGGTCAGATTATAAATACGAAGTTGTTAACAATGGAGAGGTATTTTTGAAGATGCATCAATTTTCTATGCAGAAGCATGTTTTCCCACCAACCCAAACTGTTTCACTAAGCAGCACAGACATGTACAGAGATAAAAATATAAACCACCTGGTAGTCCAGGAATCCCTTGAATTCCTTGGTCACCTAGTGTTCCTGGTATTCCTGGCAGTCCAGGAGGACCCTTGCTTCCTGGGATAGAGAATATTTTCCCAGGAACTCCAGGTGGACCTAGCAGCAAAAATATAATGAAGAGCTTTCCTTTATATTAAAAGAAAGCAAACAATCTACAAAACAAACAAATCAACCTAAGTCAGCTGGTGTTAGAATGAGAAGGGTTGGTTACCATGCTGGCCCTTTGATCCTCTTGGCCCTTCTGCACCTTGTGGTCCAGGGGGTCCCCGATTACCCTTTTCTCCTAAAAAGGAAGAGTGAAGATGTGTTTGTTGATTAAAGATCAACCACTGTCGAAGTTTCAGAATCTTATTAAGGAGTCCTGCATGATCCATTCAAACTTCCCAAAGAGTAACACAGCCTGTAGACTCATTTGAAATGCAGAAGTAGACTTCTACATCTTTGTCATTACTGTAGAATTTATAGTCCAAGTGCACCCAGTTTATAAGATGTTTCCAAGTCTATCTTTATATAATGGCTGGTTCCATAAACCCAGCTTAAAATCTCAACTTTAAACTATGTCCTTTTTATCTTATGTGCTTTTGTCACTGAGTTTGCGGGTCAAGTATTGCCTTCATTGATGCTGTACAGTTCAACTTCCTTTAAATCCTACTGTCAGTTACACTGATGCCTGTTGGGAGGGTTGTATAGTTTTGCAAGTGTTGGAAGCTTAATAAGCATTTCTTTTCATTGTGCAAAACATGAGGACACATTCAGATTTTTTCAGATTATTTCTGTCATTAAGTCAGGCATTTTGACTGACTATGACATGAAATTAGAACTTTTTGCTTTAGGAAGCATAATTACTGCCTGCACAGTGACTTCTCAAATTAGAACAAATTTAAAATGCACAATAATTAGCATGGAGCACAAGCCAGTGGGCTAAGCAGGTAATGACAATTCTTTGTCTCTGTAAATCATGTAATTGAAAAATGAGAATACTGGAGCGATGCAGACCTGTATTAGATTTAAATTACTGGAAAAAATTCTAAATTAAAAGGATTTTTAGCCATCTACTGATTCAACTAACTGTCAGGAATATGAAATTAATGAAGCCAATACATTTAACAGTTCATTTGCTGATAAACTGGTAAATTAAATTATAATTGGGACTACTCTTATGGCAAACAGAGGATCCAGTGCTCTGTGTTGTAGTTACGATTAAATGCTCTTGAGTTCTATAGCTAGGAGGTGGCCAAAAGCATCTAGCAGAGGTATGGCATTTCTAATTAGCAGACTTAGTCCCAAAGTCCTCACACATTATTAGTCACTAAGGACAAACTTGTTTTGAATTTGCCTGGAATGGAGGCTACTGAAGTTTCAGTCAGTCTGGATATACCCGTAGCATCTAACACAAAGAAAATGCTCTCTTAGTTAATACTTTCTCTTACATCTGACCTGTACCCTGCTGTTGATGCAACAAACTCTAGGATGAGGTACTGTAACACAAATACTATTACAACATGTAAATGATTGTTTTTTGGGACACAAAGTGTATGCAGAAAATAAACATATACCTTTTACACCTGGGAATCCACGAAATCCTGGGGCCCCTCTAGCACCGGGATAACCCGATCGACCTTCTGTTCCCTGCAAATCAGATAGCACCAATAATAAACAGGAAGCAGCATCTGCACACTATGAAATTTTGTTCAGAATAGTCAAAGTATTATGTTCACAGAACATGCTACAACTAGAATTATCTTCTTCATTTGTTAGCGTGTTATATGTAATCATTTACTTGTCAATATTACTCTGTAATACAAAATGGCTAGGGAAATAACATGCCAAAAATTCATAATGACTTCTTTCTGGTCCACTTACATCCATAAAAACTACTTTCATATCCATTTTACTATCTTTCCTCTATCACAAAGGGGTTTGGAGAGGATGAGGGGGTTTTTTGTTGGTTTTGGCTTGTTGTTTGTTTGCTGTTGTTTATTTTAGATTGTCCTGGGTGTTATTTTCATGGTAAGAACAAATTGACAGTGGAGTAAGAAACAAGCAATATTCCTTTCACTGACTTTTGGACCTGGAGGACCAATGTCGCCAGCTGGGCCTGTTGGCCCTGGTATGCCATCTGCACCTCTAACTCCTTTGCTTCCTTTCATGCTGAGAGTGGAAAGACCAGGAGGCCCTGGAAAACCAGGAGCACCTGTACAGAAACATCAGAGTAAGTAAAGACTACTGCCAACAGCATTTCACATACATTACATACAATGCAGTACAACATTCAACAACTCTGTAATGGTACTCATGTTTACCACCTCAATGATTACCTAGGGAATATACCCATTAAAAAAAAAAACCAAAACCAAAAAAGGCCACTCATTTTTCCCAGCCTGCTAATTTAATCTGAAATCAGAGCTGAGTTCTTGCCATACTCTCTAGCAGTACAGCTTTTTGAATAACCTTCAGTTGTAGTTATGCCTGTAATCACTGAATCACAGAATGATCTTGGTTGGAAGAGACCTTTAAGATCATTGTGTCCAGCTGTAAACCTAACACTGCCAAGTCCACCACTTAGTGCCACTTCTACACACTCATGTTATCTCACTTCTTTACAGTTGAATCTCAGCTGCCCTGCAGACTACATGGGAAGAAAGCAAAATAATGAAAATCAAGTGGACTGCAAAGCTTGGTGTTATTTTAATTTACATCACACTGCATAGACCATCATGGTGTTTGCAATGATAACACTACATTAATTGGTAAAGAAACTACATGTTTATTTATGAATTTCTCTTGGGGAAAGAACCCCTTCAACCTAAAGTTCCGGACAAGCTGAATTTTGCTTTCAATTATCAGTATATCATCTCAGATAAATAAGGAGTTATAACAACACACCTGGTCTTCCATCTGCACCAGCAATACCTCTGTTCCCTTTTTGACCAGTAATTGCCATGCCTGTTGAGCCTTGAAATCCACGTAACCCCACTAAGCCAGGAGGTCCAACAGGTCCTTGATCACCCTGGTGACCTTTCATACCTGGTGGCCCAGGAAAACCAGGCAGTCCCATGTCCCCTTTGATTCCTGCAAAGAGTAAGTATTAGATTTGGGGAGAGCTGTCATGATGGTGTGACAACACACAATATTTACTGTACCACAAAGGTGGAATTCAGCCTTTGGTTTTAATATGGAGAAGTCCTCAAAGCCACCCTGCTACTGTAAGGCAAAATGGTTGTGAGAAGACAGGACTCACAGCAAGGCAGTAGCACACACCACTCTGTTTTCTCACAAAAAAAAACCCTCCACTTCAGAGATTGCTTCTACAAAGAGACTAACTTGGGAGGATGGTAGAAAGAGCACAGCAGGGAATATTTCTTGATGAATATCTAGTATTTCTTGAAGTAGAAGAAATGCTTCTTTGAACTTCAGAACTGGCAAATCCTTTTAAACTACATTTTAATTAAAAGCATCAATATGACTACCCCAAAATAAGAGACTACTTGAAAAGGATATTTTTGTAAGGCTGATCTTCAAGTGCAAAATCTATATATGGAGGATATGAAGAGTGATTTTATTTTTTAAGTAAAGCAAATCAATGCAATTCTACTAGTACTAGAAATACATGCAAAACCTAAACAGGGGGAAGAGTCCCCTCAACTTTCATCAATATAAAAGGAAAGATGAACAAATTTAAATTTCAATTGCTGCAGCTTTCTTATGGTATGCTTAGTAATCAGCACAATCTGTTTTCATTAGAACATCCTCTGTTAACCAAATTATATATCAAAATAAAATTTCAAAAGCTCTGGACTGTGTCACATTTACAAAACCATAGAAGTTTGTTTCTTTATTTCCCTTTTACAATAGTCTTTTAACTTCACTTACAAGAACTTTTGCGCTTAGTGTATAGCACCAAATCATTGATCAGAAGCACAGAATTACTCTTGGTTTCCTCTGACACTCTTAGTGCCATTCCAAATATCCAAAAGCAGGAGGTAGCTTAAAGATGATGATGATGATTCTGGTATGTGAAAGTTACGCTTTTGATTTCTGCAAAGACAACTTACCTCTCCGACCAGGAATACCTCGAAGGCCAGGGATTCCTCTCCCTGGTGCTCCTATAAAATATTAGGTCATGTTATGCTCAAAGTCCTGAATAATCGTTAGAAAGCATATAGTTACCTAATATTTTAAACATTTCTTCAGAATTAACTGCGTCAAGATGTAGATTTTAGTTTTAATTAAAATATAATTTAAATTATTACTTCCATTTCTTCTATCCAGAAATACAAATTAAATGTTTTTCTTCATAGTGGAAACTCTTTTTAGTCAATCATATTTGACATACATTCTGCAATAATAACCTTTGTCTGTTTTCAGAGAAAAAAAAAAATAATAAGTTTTCATTTGAGTTAGTCACTAAGAAAAATAGAAGAAATGTAAATACTAAAAAAGAAAATAAGTTAACAGTGATTACTTCACACATACTATTTACTATGCCTGCCTTCTCAGTACCCTCTTTATACTAACATGGAAGTATTATCACTGTAAAATATGAAAAGACTTTCTGTCAGAATTCAGTGGAGGACTAGATCTATCTGTAGACATTTATAACATCAGGAGTGACATTTAAATGAAGGAATGAAAGGGTTTACTATCCAAGGGCTAGGTAACGGAAACCGTCACCATTCAGGTAAGTGAACACTGTGATGCCTTTTATCTTATTTCCATGTAAGAGAGGAGACTCCTTTAAAAGGATTTTGGTTCTTTTCTTTCAGATTCAACATGTAAGTACTGTTAACAGCAATCCTTTGGCTCTTGCAGACATTAACATTTTTAGGTGATGTTATGACAAATTACATAACAGAGCAGTGTCATATGCATTTGGGTTATTGACATCATATACAAGAAGTTCATAGAATAAAAACCCCTGTGAATTATGTGAAATTGAAAACCCTTCTACTTGTAAACTTATCTTTGACTCCACAGAAGCTCCGTATTAATCCTTCTCAGCTAATCCTTGTCAGTTTAACTAGGGAAAAAAACAACTGTAAACCAGAATGAAAGTATTTTACTGGTGTTACCTGGTTCTCCCTTTACTCCTGGGGGACCAGGCATACCATCCTGACCTTGATTACCTCTTTCACCAACAGGTCCATTTTTTCCAGGCTCTCCAATGGCACCTGTGAATTACAATGGATCACAATATCATTTTCACTACTATTATTTTGCATTTCAAAGAGAGAAGATATGAGTCCCCTTTATTAAAATCTAGTTAGTTCAGCTACTTCAGATAGATATAACTGTTGGTATTTAAACATTTGTAAAGAGTAGCACATAATTTTTATTGAACTCACTGGACTTAAATGGATTTAATACCCCTGCTATTTTCACAGGCAATAGCTTTGGCTTTCAAAGACATTTTAGGACCCTTCCTTTGATTTAACCCACCTGTTGCATCAATAAACTGTGTTGTTTCGGTAGCCAATCACAATCAATAAACTGCACTGTTTCGGTAGCCAATCGCCACTATCAGGGAATCTGGACCAGTAGAGGTTCAATATAGTGAACACGGTCGGACTGGTAGTTGCAGCTGATTGGACTGGCCAGTGTGGTGCACTATCGGTGAATCCGGACCAGTAGAAGTTTGATATAGCAAATGCGACTGGACTGGTAGTTGCATATTGGAGCCGTTCCCAGCCCCTCTAATAAAGCAAGGAGGTTTATTTTCTCCCGTTTAATGCAACATCACCCTGACTGGAATCCATAGAGGCAGTGGGGTTTCTCTCCCCAGCTTTATTACAAATTGAAGTTTTTCTAAACAGGGAGTAGATTCTGATGTTTGCTAACTCTGTTGGTAAATCAGTACAAGTTCACTAAAGTCTACAAAACCACAATATTGTAATTCTGATTCAGATCTCCAAATGTAAGAGCATCCAATATTCTTTTTGAAGACAATGACTTGCACTCACTTTGTTAAAATCTGCATTGCATAACTCTTGCATTTTACACACTCTCCTTTAGGTATATTTTGAATGGTTTAAACTTTTCTTTTGCTTTAACAAGCAACTACAACTCTGTCCCCTTTCCATTTCATTTTGTTCTCCTCATCTAGCTACACCTTCGTATAATATTCTCTTTTAGGAGGTAGAACAAGCCTTTCTTACATTTGTGTGGATATCACATCTTGAGACCACCAGATTAAATAAATAAATAAATAAAAAAGGAGGTGGGGGTTATAATAGTGAAATAAAATTAAAACCTGTTGCCTCAGCTGAACTGGTAACATTGAAATCAGTCTGCTGAAAACCTTCGCTGGAGCCAGAGAAGGTAAACAAAGCCTTGAACTAACATAAACAGACTGCAACTGCATCACTGAAGTTCTAAAAAGCTCAGAAGAACATCAACTGCCTCATTCCACAGAAAATAAAAAACCAGGGGGCAGTAATTTGCGAGAGATGCACTACACCATACCTGGAGGCCCTGTAATGCCCTGTTGGCCTGGGCGGCCCTGCCGTCCTTTAACACCAGTATTTCCAGGAGGTCCAAGCTTTCCTGTAAGAAGAGCATGGGAGAGGAGAAACAGGCATTATTACTAGATCCAGATTCAGTCTGAGAACTTTGCTATCATTTCTGCTTCAGACAGCTGCAAAAGATCTCTAGCTGATGTAAGGTAGAGTGGCTTCACTCTATGACTACAAAGGAGCTGTTAAAGTTTACAGCAGTTGAATATAAATATGCCAATGCACAAGCACCTTGTGTAGTTTACTGACAAATTACCTTCTTTTAAAGGTATGTTAACATCTCAGCACCCCGCCAAAACAAAACACACCTGGGATTCCTGCACCTCCAGTTTCCCCTCTAATCCCATGTGGTCCTGGTATTCCTTTATATCCTGGATGACCTTGGGATCCTTTTTCTCCTTTGCTGCCCAAAACTCCTGGGGGGCCTGGATTCCCCTGAGAAAGAGCAGTTGCACATGAACAGGTAAAGAATCATATTACATTAAATACATTAGATTCTATATTTGAACAATAGAAAAAATCATATGTAATTTTACAGGTGAACTATGTGTAATCATAGTTCACTATGATTTTCAGACAAAAATCAAAGTAGACTAACATGAAGCCTTCTCATAATACCACCAATCTTTTAAATATAGCTAAAAGATTTTTAATCTGTACAAACCAACTTCAATCTTTAGATGTTTTCACTGGCACACAGACTTCCCTTCAATTTTATTTTAACAGCTCGTCTTTAATCCAAGTAGGCATTCCTTATATGATATGCAGCTACACAAAATACTGAAATGCATATTTTTCCTTAATTCCTACTGATTTTCATGACAGTTATATTGTCCTACCCAGTTAATACAGAAAATAAACAGCTAATTTAGACAGATTACAGGAGTTACAGTTTACAACCTCAGCCATGTACTTCAGATAAATTCATATGTAAAATAACTCCTAATTGTTAACCAGAATATGTGGAGTAAAATTATAATCAAGTGACCTAAAAAATGCTGTGGTTTTTTTTTTGCAACATATATTGGTAAGAAGAAAAAAACAATTCATTTTACGTAATGATATTACTAGTCTGTCAAAACCCAATAGTACAATTTTAGATTACAAAACTTTAGTATTTGCTAATATTATGTTTTTCTATGCTTTTTAATGTACAAGTATTTCTACTGTTGACTGTTTAAGTGCAAGTCCCTGTTCTTACTGGGTTAGCGGCTTTTACGTAAACAAAGTTATTTGTAAACATGGACCATCTTGCAAATGCAAAATTCTTGCACCAAGAGAAAAATGAAATACAGCAAACTCAAAAAAATTCTCACAAGTAATGACACAACAGAATTTTCATATTCCTTATCACTAATAAATCATCTACTTCTGTGAGTTCTTCAGTTCTTGCTTACATGTTGTTCTGTTTCTATAGCTAAAGACTCTGCTTATTGCCTAATTATGACAATGTTTCCATTGCCATACCTTTGGACCAGGTTCTCCTGGAGGCCCAGAAGATGGGTACCCGGGATCTCCTTTGTCACCTGTAAACCCATCACAGCCTGGTGGACCGGGGTCTCCTGATGGTCCTGGAAAGCCTGGAGATCCTTTCTGCCCTTTTGAACCTGGAAAAATAGATATTGACACCATTCTTAAAAGGATCATAACTGCATACCGCATCTTGTGTTTAGTGAACTACAGCTTATATATTCAGATATTATTTCTTCATTAAAGTAATTTACATAGCCAGAGATTTTATTTCTAAACACATTTAAAAGAGGCTCTTGCATGTAATAATATATACATTAAAGTAGTTATATTTCATTTGCAGAGGGAGACAGGTGCACTCTGCAAGTCAAGCAAATGCTGGGGTGTTAAGAAAATTATAGGTACTGCAAAGAATAAACCCAAGTTTGTATAGCGCTTTTACAGTAACTGCTCAGATCTTTGCAGATGCTTCTATACAGCTCTATGAATTTGCAGTAGAGATTGACAGAAAATGACCTGGAAATCCCATGTCCCCTTTGTTTCCTGGTGCACCTGGGAATCCTGGTTCTCCAGTAATCCCTGGAAGACCCATAAATCCTTTGACACCTGCAAGATGAAGAAAAAAGTGTGTTCTTCACATGTTTGCTTCAGACACTGCCTGTACAGAATCCTCTACTGCACACCTTGTGATGTTATTATTTCATAAATCAACATGCAGCCTTTTACCTCCAGGCACAGATAAAATTATCATTATCATTGTCAGAAAGTCAAGGAAATAACAAGCACCTTATGCATTCAAAACTAAAATTAAGGTTTGTGACCACAGCACTTAGGGGCAGCCACAAAAACATACTTTTGCAAATTTTGATAAGGATCACGAATTTGTACTTATGCAGTGGACCCTCCTTTCATTGTCCCCATGAGCTCAGTCTGGTTCCTGGGCATGTCACAATCACATTATTATATTATTAACCACATTACTCATTATGCACTTCCCGTGACTAGTATGCTCCTGAGCTTTTTCTTATATGGCTTAGGCACCTTTTCCCCCACTCACTTATCTTTAGCTTAATTTAGCTAAATTAGCTTTCAGTTTAATGACTACAAGATCTAGTTGCATGTGGAATGTCCAGACTTATAAATTCCAGGGTACTGCCCATGCCTGAACATTTAGGCAGATGAGGTGTTATTTATGATTCCATTAAAAGTTAGGGACTAGTGGAGCATTTTACCTGTGCTGGCTACATTGCAATCACTACAAAAGATGTTAATGACAGAGTACAGCGGTAATGCTATAATGTCAAATAGCATGGATAATTGCCATCATGAAAAGAGCCATTCTAATTACAAGTTTAAATTATTCCTAGTTGTGACCATTTTTATGTATTATATAGTGTCATATGGTTTTCTAGGAAGAAGTTATCTCAAAGAATCTAAAATACAGAATACCAAGAAGTAAAAATGTTTTATTAGCATTAATTTGAGAAAACAGGTGCATTGTCTCTTAAGGATCAACATGTATCATTATGTGTGAGGTTATGGTAATAGCAAAGCAAACCTTGGTGAAATAACATAGGTAGGTTTATAATTTATGGAGGTACTTTTTAAACCTGCCTTTCACTGAACATCTGGTGATGTTCAAAATAATGTTCTGGTAACTTTCAAAACATAAGCCCAACATCCAGGCTTTGAAAAGGGAAATAAAATCCACCTGGGGAAAAAAAAAAAAAAAAAAAAAAAAGGA
>JAOEHX010053536.1:0-10670 GCA_025448015.1 Bolborhynchus lineola | reverse complement strand
TTCAACAATTCTGCTGCAAACAGAAAACAGACCTTTGGTGAAAAGGGATGGGGTTGTGTGGGCTCTTTTAGTGGGGGGCAAATATACTAATATTTTGATAGAAGTGTTACCACTTATTCCAAATATAAATCCCTCTCTGGCATAAATCCAAGAAACCGGTATGTCTTCCAAGCTATGAAAATACTCCTCAGCAAGAATAATGCTGGCCCTAGGTATCAGTTCATAAGTACAGACTGCAATAACACCTCAAATTCAAGTGTTCACACCCAAATAGGAAAGGAAAATAACTAGTAGGAATTACTACATATTGCCAAGTCAAAGGACTGAAAGTGCAAAAAAGCCTCATAAATAGGATGGAGTAAAAAATGTTTCTATTTAATGTCATAGTTCTGAGATTTCCAAGATTCATATTAGCAAATTCTTCTCTATAACTACAGAAATAATTAAAAAATTTTGATTTTAAAAGAAAGTTTGTTTTGCTGTATTAACTGAAACACTACAAAAATATCATACTTGTATGATGTAATGTATTATCTAGGAAGGGATAGGCCTTGATATATATGTAGATTCTCTCATTAAGAACCTTATATATCGCACATACCCTGCAAGAAACATCTCTTTTACGTCACTGGGAAGAATTGCTCCCAAATTCATTGCCATAAATGAAAAATACATGCTTTGATATTCATGACTCACAAAAAGCCTTCCAACACTAGTATCCGGAAATGGGGAAGGAATCAAAAGTATTTCAGTCCTCTCAAAAACATGTTTATCTCGGCTGCTGTCTGAAGGTGTCAAGAGTCAGACATAGTCCACCACTGTGTTGGTAGTCCTACTGTGATGGTCAGACATAGTCCATCACTGTGAAGACCAAGGAGGAAGGAGATGAGCCATTTAAAACACATGATGAATGGAGTTTTTCAGACAGATACAACCACGTATAACAGCTCAACATATGTATTTGGTCTGAGGTTCAGCTGGTCTACAGCTCTCATACTGCAGCTGAAGGCCCCTCAGAGTGATACCAGCACCCTTCACAGCCCTGCTCCTGCTTCTGAACTCAGCCACCAGTGCTCCTGAGGTGCTTTGAATGTTTTTTTTTCCAGATGTGACTTCTATAATTAATTCTTCCTCTGCGCCCACCTGAAAGTAGCACTACTACTCACATAAGCAAATGGAACTGGTGCACCTGTGAGCACTTGGTTACTTTGTACGTGATGGTACATGAGAAATTGCTTTGGAAAATGAATCCTTTGCAAAAATTTTG
Organism: Bolborhynchus lineola; assembly: GCA_025448015.1. Taxonomy (NCBI): domain Eukaryota; kingdom Metazoa; phylum Chordata; class Aves; order Psittaciformes; family Psittacidae; genus Bolborhynchus; species Bolborhynchus lineola. The sequence goes on along the minus strand of JAOEHX010053536.1, from coordinate 9,403 downwards.
TTTCCAAAATGGTTGTAAAGGCTGAACTAAAGGCTGGTGTTGAATTTTCATGTGTTTAAATTGGTCATGTTCTGGTTCACTGCAGAGATTGTCGTTACGAGTTTGCTTTCTAAAACCCAATCCAGTTCTTGATCTTTATGCTTAGCAGGGAATTTGTAGTGACTGTGGAAACCTGAGAACTTCAATTAGGAACAGAATAACACCTAACTAAGCATTTTCTGTCCTTTTTTTTTGCATAGAATCTGTGTATGCAATATGACTGAAATGAGGCAGCCACTATGGTATGCAAAACACTACACAGGCATAATTCATATTTCATGAGATCCTTCACATTGAATGGAATTGTTAAAGGGAAAAGTAAGCTATATTAAATATTTAAGAATCTGCCACATTCCATAAACACATTAGCAATGCAGTAAGCAGCTAGCAGATGCTTATAGCTGGTTTGGGGCTCTTAAATTACTCTTTAACTATTCAGATTAGTGTAAAAATAGTGCAGACAGCAGAAATCAAGGGTTGAATCTAATGATGGAGAAGAATGAGGTTGTATCTTCTTGAGAAAGAAATTTGCTGTTGAGCAAATAATTGCTATCCCTATATAAAAAGTTAAACAAGTGTATTTTTTGCTTAAATAATGAGATCCTTGACTGAGAATCGAGTCAAAGGATCCCATAGAGATCAAATCCTAAAAGTAATTGACACTGTTTCTTCTATTTCACTTAGACTTTGTGCAGAACAGAGATGTAATAGGTTCTATGGTGTTTTGAAAATATCCTTGTTTGAACTGGAATGCTTTCAGTATCAAAGACCAAAAAGAGCAGTTCAGGTATTAATAATAATTTCATCCTCTTTCCTCTATTGATCAAACTTTGTACTGAATAATTTTTTTCAGATCATGACTTTTTCTAACTTAGGATGTGATTTAACTTCTTCAGTAGATACTTCTAGTATTACCCTACAGTGTTTGTTGTTTTTTAATAGTGTGTGCATTATGAACAACACACATGCATGATGAAAAGTACTGGCAACCTGAAAGCAAACATTTTTTTAAACGAGCTAGGTCTGGAGAAAAGAAACAAACCGAAGACTGGTGATTTTTCGCATTTTCCTGTCAAAAAGTAACCAATCTGGAGCTAAAGAAATACACCTTTGCCATTGCCACAGCTTGTACAAATGAAACACAAGGAATGAAGTGGCTACAGTGTTTATATGAAACAAGCTGCAAAAATTCTACGCAGCTCTTCCTAGCCGCTTTGGGATAGTCACGCTGGCAGCTGTGCTCTTGTTTCCCTTATGCTTTTTGTTTGAAACGAGATTTAACTGAAAACTAGAGCAACTGTCTGAGAAAGCATTAAACAAATTTCATACTCTCGTGAAGTTAAGCAGTGAATGTAGGATTTCCTAAATGCCAGCTTACTCCAGAATCTGAGAACCATTTTTATTTCCCCAAAGGGCTTGTTTAGGTTTTTGCATTCCCCAGTTGTGTACTCGCTTCCTTCTCCCTTCCCTCTGTCCCTCCCTTTCTGCTTTGGTTACTACTGCTCATCCATCTATCCTCCTCCCTTGTTTCCCGAGATCTCACCAACACTAAACCATATCATTTGTAATAGCCTTGATTTAACTGTAGTTTGACTGCAGATTAAACAATCCAGTATTGTGGGAACGTAACCGAGGTGACTTTGAGAATACTTACATACACAGAATCACATCATAAAATGGTTTGGTTTAGAAAGGACCTTAAGATCATCTAGTTCCAACCCCTTGCACATCACTCGGTTTGATTAACCCTAAATTCTAGATTCATATTTGTGGAAATAATACTTGCACCATGGCTATGTCAATATCATAGGCTTAGTGCCATTCTTATGGCAATATTGTAGTTGGAATTCTGGAGTCACATATCACAGATCATAATGATACAGAAAAAAAATTGTTAACTGTTTCAATACACTGCCATTTCTGTTGGAGCTGTGGAACCTGAGAGTTAATGTAAAGAAGATTAGAAGAGATGGGAATGAGCTAATATGCATTTATTACTGGGATACTGTAAAGAACTGAAAATAAAGATTTTAATATATTTTTGTCCATATCAGCGATTTTGCATTTTCTAAATAATTGAAATTGTATTAACATTTTAGCAACTGGGAGGTGTAGGAAAAAATATTCAGCAGTAGAGGTGTAATATACGAGATCTAAACTGGAGTGAAAAAAAAAGTTGCACTTACACTTGCTATTCTGCACTGTAAATTGCCTGGCATACAACTGTGCCATCACAGCATGGAAAAGTTAGTCTCTATAGGCTGCGGCTCCTCTTGCTGACAGGCAGAGCTGAAAAAGAAGGATTTTGTGTCCAAACGCAAATACGATTATATGCTCATTATTTCAATATTACATGTGTGTTCCAGGTGGCAAATGCTTCTTGTGTTTTGCCAACTCTCCATAACGGGAAGATGAGATTGCCCAGGGAAAGAATTGTCAGGTTTACATAACTCTTTAAAAATCCAGGGATTTTTTTTCCACAAAAATAACTTTTCTTTCTGATGTCAATAGACATAACTCTTCTGTTAACACCCCAGCAGACCTAACAGAACAAGGAAGCACACAAGACAAATAATACAATTGGGGAACAATGAAACTTACCTGCCATAGTTTATGTGGGAAACTGATTTTTTTCCAGGTCTGCATTAGAAAGATAGAATTTAAAAGAACTATCTTACAGTTGGAAAGGGGAGGCAAATACATCAAATCATTAAGTTCTTGTAACAAAGGAGGTATTACTTATAAGTGAGAAAAAGTCATCATCACAAAATGGTAGCAGATTTGACTGTTTTTCTCAGTAGTTCAGAGATGGAAATTATTGATCTCTGTTTTCATGGATGAAAGAAGGTTTGTTTAGGAATTTTGGAAAATACCTTTTAACTCTGCAAGCATAATATTAAGTGGTGGAGTCTTTGGGAGAAGATACTCAAGTAGAAAATCCAGACAAGCCCTATTTAACCACCAAGCTACAGAAGGTGAGAACAGCATTCCCTTAGGATGGGTAATAGTTTAGAAAAATCCAGGATTCAGGAGCAGTGTTCATCGCTAGATCATAAACTCTTCAAAGGCAAAGTAAAAATAGCTGCGAGAAAAAAACCCCAACATTAAATGGTCTTCCTCCCTGCCCGCCCCGCCTGCAATTCGTTTTGGCTGGCTGCTACAGGAGAGCTTTACTTGCAGCGTCAGCTAGCGGCTATGGAAGAAACTGATTCAGGCTGGAGGGTAAGGTTTGCTTTTTCTGGAGCGAGTACTTCAACGCTGATACCATGGACTTGCATGGGCACACGGCTTCTTATAAACCCAATCCCCCGACTGTAGCGAAATATCACAATCTTCCTTTGCTGTTTTTCACACACCCCCCTCAGTCATTTCTGTGTAAGGTTTGCTTTCCTATCTTTTGACATTCACTTTCTGATTTTAGGTGAGTCATGTAATCTCTCTGAACAAGGTCGTTGTTTTCATTCACACGTTTTTAATTTCTATTGTCCTGTGGTAGATTTGTTCAGATCTTCAGCTAAAGGACCCAGCCCTTACCACAGCCAGCATCAATTTTGTTATTTGCATTTGTGTCAGCTCTAAAGGAGATCAAATAAAGATGAAGACTCTCCTTTGCAAAGTCCTCTGCAAAACATCTCTCCAGAGCCTCCCCTTCTCCAGGCTGAACAAGCCTAACTCTATCAGCTTTTCCTCATAGCAGAGGGGATCCAGCCTGCTGAACATTTCTGTTGCCCCTCTCTGGACCCTGCTGAACAGATCTATACCTTTCCTGTACTGAGGGCTCCAGAGCTGGAAGCAGTTCAAGCAAAATATCAGAAAGTCCTCAGATAGTTCTTAAAAATGGAATTAATTTTTGTACAAGTAATTCATGAAGAAACCTCACTTTTTCATAAACTTTTCATTTGATTGATTAGTGGGATGAAGTTTCTGAGGCAATTTTCTACACTTCTGAGGGAAAACTTGTGAAATTTGGAGGTGGCTCTGTAAGTAATACTGAGGATAACAACTAACTCCTGAGTGTTCCTGCCTTTGACTCCTAAACCCTTATTTCTCTAGTGCCGACCTGAGCTGCTGGCTTAGATCGTCACTGAGGTCATCACAAAGGATGTGGACACCCCCTGCGCAGCTTTGGGGTGAGCTTTCCTTTTCCATGTTACGGAGCCAAGCGCTGGCCTGACCGCAGTCACGCTCGAGTATGTACATCTATTCTTAGGTCACAGGGAACACTGTTCTTTGATCCTTCTGGATTAGGTTGTGTTCCTTCTTTCCATTTCACTCTCTCTTACACCAAAAATAAGCGTGCGTGTGTGTGCGCGGGTGTGCGCGAGATGTGGTGCTGGGCCGGCGAAGCAGCGCCGCGGTAAGCCAACAGGGGGCAGCAGCAGACCTGTGAAGCGGACCGAGGCTGGGGTGTTGCGGGGGAGCAGTGCGAGTGAGGTGTCTCACCTCCTGCGTCCTGTACGGGCAAGGACGGCCCGCAACGGGATGCGTTTGACCCCGGGAACCGACGCTGTGCCCCGTGCCGTCCCCTGGCCTGCTGACTGCGCGGAAGGCAGAGCTCTGCCTCTTCGCTGTCATAGAATCATAGAACGGTTTGGGTTGGCAGAGACCTTAAAGCTCATTCAGGTCCAATCTGCCTGCCACGGCCAGGGACACCTTCCACTAGACCAGGTTGCTCAAAGCTCTGTCCAACCTGGCTGGGGGATAAAGTGTTCAGTAGCTACTGCCACTGAGAAATAAAATTATTAATTTTAGTTACTTAATCAGTAAGTTTTACAAAGAAGTGTCACTCAGCGTGGCCTGATCCACTGCAGACAGCCTTTGGGCAAGATGCCTAGACATCCAGTACTCTCTGTCCAAATACAGCAAGGGCTATGGATTTGTCTTTGGACATAAAATGCCTCTAGTTTTCAATTTTGGGGGTCAGTACTCCGATTTACTGGCTCCCATGTATACCACCGTTCTGTCCCCCTCTCCCCCCTGCACATAAATGCTAGGATTAAATAAGGCATTTGGGAACAGGAATATACAATGGAGAACCAGGAGAGGTAAGTGCCCAGCCTTCTCTCTTCCCTGCTGCTATTTTCACACTACATCCATTTCACAGTCCTAGTGAAATGAGGGCTCACCATGGGGCCATGCAGTAAATCCAGTCCCTGAAATGATCTAAGTGATTTTTCCAAATAAATTTATATGCTTTTCCATGCTAGGTCATTTCAGAAATGTGACTTATGTTTAGAATTGGGTTTTCCCTCTGCTCTGGGGTTTTACTCATGTTATTAAAGAGTTGAAATCATTTGGGGTGCTCAGATTCAGAGCTTTGGGTCTATCTTTATCATAAAGCATACTAGCAGAACAACTGTAACATTCACTGGAACCTGTGCTCTGCTACATGGATGCTGGCAGAGGGCACTGGAGTCTAGAGAGGAGGGTCTTAGATGGGCAGACCTACTACACAGGCTTGGCAGAAGGCAAGGGTAGGCAAGGTGAGCCAAGGGGAGGCAAGGGGAGGTGAGTCTGCAGTGCTACTTGCCACTGGTGATGAGCTGTCACCAGTAGCCACTCAGTCTTGGAAGAGACCCTTCTGTGCCTTTTGCTTATGACATCCTGTCGTGGAAAGAAGCTTAAACATTCAATATAATTTGCTTATTAAAACCCAACCAAATGTCCTGGTTGATTATATTTAAGGACCATACAGCCAGACCAGACACAACTAAAAGAAGTCCTCCAGCCTTTCTGTCACCTGTAAATTCACAAGCATCATGTGCTGCAGAACAAAGGCATGTGGTTGTTTTTATCTGGCTCTGTCTAAGCCTTGTTTCCTTTTCACCAGCCAATTGTAAAGAAATTTCACTGGGAAGAATAATGCTGATCTAGCTCCAAACCAGAGTGCCTGCTGATAGTGTTGTGTACGCACACAGGCGAAGGCACATTCCAGCCTCTGCTCTTCTCTTGCCTCTAGGGCTAACACAGTAAAGCAGACCTCAAAGTGCAGAGAGAATTAGCTATGCAGACTTATTTGATTCACTGTGCTTAACACTGCATGCATAAGGATGTTCTGAAAGAGAGTAACTTAATTATATGCAAGCATATTGCTATTTGACATTTCCTTCCTCTGTGAGGAAATTATCCCAACATCTTATTGTTAAGAATCTATTATTTAGCAGAACCTGCTTTGCTGCCTGAAGCCCTGACAGAACTGCGTAACTTTAGGGGCTATGTTAATATTGACAACAGTGCTGGTTTTGCTATACAGAAAAAAACCTGCCCAGAAAGAACACTGAAGCTACAAAAACAAGTACTTATTGTAAGAAATACTAGAATTAAGCTTTTCTAGGCAACCTTGACATGATGCTTTTGTTCACATGTCTAATACAGCTTTAGTTAAGCGATAATAAGGCATTTAGCCTAATTTATCCTTAAATCCTAACTCCTAAATGGCTCAGAGTTGCCTCTTTTTCCTGTCTTTTCACTGTAGGAAATTGCTAGTTCAAGAAAAACTATTTTGTAAAAGTAGTAAATTACATTGACTCATCTTAATGCCCAAGCCCCTGGAGACTGATTTGCTTTAAGTCATTGCAGTCTTACAATGAGTTAATTAATGAAATTAATGAACTAAAATTATTCAACTTTCCTCTAAATGTCATGAAATACTAAGGAATACAAAGCACCTGTAGGAAATGAGAACTTAAACCAATTATAGCTAGAAGTTGAAAAACACTCCAAGAGCTCCAGTGATCTGATTTCAGCCAAGATCACAAGAGAATCTTGTGCTAAAAATAGTAATTTTGCTATTCTAGCAAAAAACAACAAAACTGTACTTTTAATTTTACAAAAGACATTTAATTTTAAAAGCTCAGGAAGGAGTACAGCTGAGAAACAAGGCAAGCAAAAGCATAGCAGAAGAAAATCTGGAACCTGACTTCAAGGTTGTTGGTGCATAAGACAGAAATGTGAATAAGATATTTGACTTCACTAACTTTATTAAATGCAAAAAATAAGTATTCACATTAAATCAAGCTTTCTGATTCACAAGGGGTGTGCTGTAAGATACAACACACTAACCTTGATTTTAGCCTTCATTTCTTTAGTCCTATTCTCGGACAGAGCTAGCTTTGTGAATGCATGAATGTGCTGGACCTGTCTGGGATGGGGTTAGTTTGCTTCCTAGCAGCCTGCAGGATGCTGTATTTTAGGCGGGTGATGGAAACAGTGATGATAACACACCAGTGTTTTAGCTGTTGATGAACAGTGCTCACACAGCACCAAGGCAATCTCTGTTTCTCATTCTGTCCTCCAAATCAAGGCAGCTGGGGGTGGGAAGGAGTCTGACAAGGAACACAGCTGGGATAGCTGACCCAGACTGGACAAAGTGCTATTGCCCATCATAGAACTTGATCTTCAGCACTAATGCTTGGGTAGTCTTCTAAAGTAGCCATTGCTTGGAGACTTGCTGGGCATCAGTTAATCAGTTTGCTGGTGGGAGGTAGTAATTGTGTTTACTTTGCCACTGTGTAAATTTCTGCAGAATTAGTTGAAGGCCTACACAGTTTTATAATCCTATATAGCTCTTCCACTAGCAGAGGATGTAAGTCTAAAGGGACCTTGCTTCACAGAGGGTAAGGAAGAACTTTAAAATGCATCCTGTTTAATCCTTTTGGTTTCAGGCTCAAATGGAAGACCTGTCATTTGAATGAATTATTTCTTAAAATGTTATAAAATATTGGTAATTAAATTAACTACTTAGGCAAAATAACAATAACTCCTTGGGTTACTTGACCTAACTATTGTTTTTCTCTAATAAAAGTGTCTGGCTGTGACATTGTTCTTTTTCTTTATTTTTTTTTTTTTGTGCCTTACATTTCTGTCCTTTCAGTGATTGCCTTGGATTTCTGAAACAGTATCTCTGGCCTTTACTGAACAATTTAAGTTTGCTTAATGGAGTAAGAGCGGCCATGGCTAAGTGTCCTTCATAAGAAACTAAAAAAAAGTTAAAATGAATAAAATCGAACTTTCCTTAACCTTACACAAACGGATGCCTTCCAAATGCAAATTTTAGATAAATAAGTCACAATGCATTGCTACCGATATTTTCACTGGCATAGAAGTACCTATTAAAGAAGGAAATAGTTATAACAGTAGTGATTTTTCATCAACTAATATATACCCAGAGGCAAAAGCGCACACCATGGTGACAGTGAGTCATACAGTGCCTCGGCTATGCAGCAGAGTTTTAACTATCTAGTAATTACTCCAGTTGCTTTGATCTTATCTCTTACCTATTAGAATTAATATTCTATTTATCAGAAAAGCAAAAATGGCAGCAAAAAAGGAATTCTATAAAACTCATCCCAGCAGCATAAAGTTCACAGCATTAAGACCGTGCAGTGTTCTTCCTTTAAAACACTCATGGCAATGTTGGAAAGACAGTAGTGAAGTTGAGGATTACTGAAGAACATAAATCAACACACAGTGATTACATTCCAGAGAATTAGCTGTGTTATTTAGGCACTATTAGAAGTATTCTTAAATGACAGGTGATCTTATAAATCACATCAGATCATGAGATGGTCAAGTTCGAGATCCTCAAGACAGTGAAAAGAGCGTGAAGCAAGCTCACTGCCCTGGACTTCAAGAGAGCATAATTTGGCCTCTTCAGGAACCTGTTTAGCACGGTTCCACGGGATACAGACCTAGAGGGCAAGGGGGTCCAAGACTGTTGGTTGATATTCAAGGACCACCTGCTACAGGCTTTGGGAGTGTTGCATCCTAACTAGAAGGAAGTGCAGCAGGAGGGCCAGGAGACCTCCTTGGATGGATAAGGAGCTGCTGAGGAAAATTTGAAGGAAAAAAGAGGCTTACAAAATGTGGAAGTAAGGACAGGCGGCCTGGGAAGAATACACGGATGTTGTCCAGGAAGCGAGGGACCAGGTTAGGAAAGCTAAGGCCCAGTTAGAATTAAACTTGGCTAGGGATGTGAAAGATAACAGCAAGGGATTCCATAGGTACATTGTAAATAAAAGACAGACGAGGGATAGCGTGGGCCCTCTCCAGAAGCTATCAGGAGAAGGGGCTACCCTGGATTTGAAGAAGGCTGGAGTTCTTAATGACTTCTTTCCCTCAGTCTTCACTGGCATGTGCTCTGAGCACACCACCCAAGTCTTGGAAGGCAGATGCAGGGACTGTGAGAATGAAGACCCTGTGCCCACTGTAGGAGAGGATCTGGTTCGAGACCATCTTAGGAACCTGAACTTGCACAAGTCCATGGGGCCTGATAAAATCCATCCGTGGGTCCTGAAGGAGCTGCAAATGAAGTTGCTAAGCCACTGTCCATCATATTTGAAAAATCATGTCAGTCAGGTGAAGT
>JAOEHX010053533.1:49798-81042 GCA_025448015.1 Bolborhynchus lineola | reverse complement strand
GAAAAAGTAATGGGACGTAAGTACACCACAAGTTTCTTCTCTCAGCTCATTCAACAGCAGAACTTATGTATTGGCATGTCAGTGTACGGAATGGCTTTTCCAGGTGCCATTATCCCTCAGACTCTGAGATCCTCCTAAAAGCACCCTTTCTACCACCTAACCTTCCACAAGCCACTCGCTCCCATATGTCTTATTGACTTAATAATACACAAGAACAGTTGTACAAGATGTACTAGCCTGAAAAATGCGTTATCTTATTGGTGCAATGTTATTTGCCTCAGCCCTTCCCATCAGAGTTTTATTGTATTCATGTTAAATAAGATTGGAAGCTCTTTGGGCCTTGCCATTCTGAGTGTTTCTTTTTAGTTCCCATTGTAAAATCTTAAATGTGTGAACAGAAGGAAACACCTCACAATGATCTCGATGAAAGATGCATGATTATTTATTTATTTATTTAAAGACTGTTAAATACTTAGTGTAGTAATACAGGAAAGACTGATCCCAGATTAGCTTTAACTTAAACATTAAACTGAATGTCATGTGCTTTCAGCTAAAGCACAGTATTGCAGCTGGCATAACAAAGATTCAGTGTGTTTTTTCATGTTACTGATTCTGATCTTCTACTGTACTTTTTTATTCTATCCAACAGTCTTGAAAAAACACTGGGAAACATAAAAGGCCTTTTCTTCATAGTCAGTCATGAATGTTGCAGGGCAGAAGTGCCACATTTTTATTTTTTTTTCTCAGTGGTGAAGGGTCTTATCCATAAGGAAATTTTAATCTGACTGGACTCTTGGAATCTGAGCATCAGTTGTCTTCTGCTTCATTTGGCTTTCCGAGTCTCCTAGGTGCTTCGTTTCTAACAGTTGTCAAAAACCTTCACTCTTTCACATGTGTGGAACGCAATCTTGGAATCATAGAATAGTTAGGGTTGAAGGGATCTTAATATTATCAAGTTCCAATCACATTTTTTCCATATATAATACCATGCAAATTTTTGTTTGTTTGTTTGAATATCAAATGAATCAAAATTTAGAGTGCAGCATCTTACTGTTCTTCATTATTTGCTTCAGCATTTCTGCAACCTTTTCTTCTAAGTATTATTTTTGTCATGTGTCCATGCCCTACCACCACCTCCAGCCCCATTCATACCTAGAAAACCAATGTCTGTCAACCAGTTAGAAGAACCAAGCCATTTAAATTTGGTAAGCCTTCAGGCATCAAACCTTACTCAGCTCCCCTAGTGGATATGCATTTCCAGAAGAAAAAGCAAAACTGATGGTTCAGACAAGACTGATTAAACTAAATCAAATTTTCCCTGTATTGGACAGTTCAGTATAATTTAATTTGCAAATACCAAAAGAAGTAATTTAAATTAGATTTCTGTTCACCTAAGGGAATCTGTTCTACCTAAAGTGAATGAAAATGACTTTTTTATATGCTCTTTTGTGGTATTTTTTTTGTATTTCTCATGTTTTGTTTTTACAAGTCAGGAAAGGAAAGCTTGCTTTATTATGGAACTGTGCCTAGATAAGTGCCTTTGAACAGCAGAGCTCTTGGAAGTTTGCATACTGGTTAAATATATTCTCCACATATCAGGACTTAGGCTAGCCTAAAAAGTCTTTATTATATTTGAAAAATAAGTTGAATTAAAGATGGTAGGAAGCTAAAAAGACAGTTTGTGCCCTTTTGGTAGGTGTATCAGGAATTTATTTTAATAGTGTCTGCCTTACTAGTGGCAGAATTGCAACACTATCAATCTGTGGTGTAGGTACACAGCTTGGTAAGAGTGTGAGTGGCCTTTATGAAACTCTATATACTCAAACACTGCATTTCAGAGTGGCTTTGCACGGGGTTGACCTGCATTTTGGCTGCCACCCTTTCTTAAAGAGTGTTTGAAAGAGTCACACAGGTGATGCATAGAAGTATGAATTGCACTCACGATTTTGTAAAAGAAAACTCAGAAATACCCAGAACACAGATGCATCGCATCGGTATGTCGTGTCACGGTGTGTCTGGTTACCATTTGTACTTCAGAATAGTAGAGGGTTATATGGTGATACATTAGCTTGTAAATGGTGTAATTACATATTATGACAAGTATTACAATATTGCATCTGTGATACTTCATTGGTAATAAAGTAGAAGGCATCAAAGAACTGCATGTCTACAAATGCAGCTGAGATGGTTTAAGAAACAGTACTCTCTTCCTGATTTATTCATTTTAGGCAGGAAAATTTCTGTAGAGTAGAAGCCCCTAATTTCTTGTAATGAAGTTTCAGGGCTTTGAGCCACAGGAAAATAACTGATAAGAATACATGTCTTGTAAAATGAGTTAGTTACTCTGTTAAATACTGATATAATCGATTTCTGATCTTGCTTCCCTGTCTGTAACAATGAGTAAGTATTCTGTAACAATCTATCTGACCTATTATTGACCAGACTTTAAAAGGTAAGTTACTGTGGACTGACCATGTAATACAGCTCTTAAATATACAGTCTATGTCCCCAGAGTGTCCGTTTGCTTGTACACTGCCTTGTTAAGCCTCTTGCAGACCTGGAAATTCATACACTGGCTCCTAAGCAGGTACCAGTAAACCTGGAAACTTGCTCTCAGGTAGAAGCTGTAGCTGTCTCCAACACCACAATATGTAAGATGTTGTGGGATACTTCTGTGGATGAACCTTTTAGGAATGAATGTTTTCAGAGTTTTTCTGAGTATGTTATTCTATTCCCCTCTACTAATAAAATGAAGAAGAGAGACATAAATGTGATTTTAAACCTTTAAAGAAAAAAAGCAGGGGCACATCTCCAGAGTTTTATTTTGTTGCAATAGAGCTTCAAAGCCTCACAATTCCAAGTTTGCCTGCAAGTGCTGAATCCTGTTAGAAATCAGCCTCTTTTTTTTTATTTTTAATTATAATAAATTCTTACTTGGACCATGTAGATTACAAGTCTGGTCGCTGGTCTTGTCAGTAATGCATTGTCATGTGTTGTCTATACTTCATAGTCTCAGCAAAATCAGGTATTTCAAAGGAATAATAAGCTCTTCTCCAGTAGGGTGTTTGTATGAAAATCATCAAACTATTCTGAAGCATAACAGAAGTTGGAAATAGTAGTTTGGACCCTCCAGAGAGTGGACTAATAGCTGAAAGAATATGACTGGGATGGGACAAATGACTGAGGCAGTATGAAGTGTTTTAGTTTACATCCTTTAGCTAGACTGTGTACATATAATTTTATGTTGTGCTTTTCTTTATGGTCAGACATGGCTTTGCCATTTAACATGGTAAAACTGGTAGGCAAGTTTTAAATTACCGTTTGTGTTGAACTCTCATGTTAGTGTAAGGAAATGTGCTATGGAGTCTCCAGCTGGGAGGTGGTTAAATAATAAAGTGCCTGCTGTAAGTCTCTTCAGATCTCATTTGCCCTTTTAATTTCCAGAAGCATGGTCAAGATCAAATCAGTTACCTTAATGAATAATACCTATCCAAAACTATTGCTGTTTCCACCAAGTCCTCTTCTGCAAGGAAAGAGGGCTGTCTTAATTCCCTGGAATCTTTACTTACAGCAGTTTCTGATATCCTGTTACTGTTGCTAACCCAGTTCCTCCATAGGCAGGAACTATACTTGCTGACATGTCACCTCTTCACCCACACAGTCTGCTACAGGGAATCTGACATCTTTCTGAATAGTTAGCAAAATCAGTATCGCAACTGAGTTGAGGCATCTTCCCCTAGTGTCCTTAGTTTCCTTTATTTTTGTATTTCACTTTTATTCATGAAATACTTACTCATTATCCAGAATTCAAATGTTTCATGAACCGAGCTGAGGCTGCTGACTGGTCCTTTTGGAAGCAGGGGACACCCCTGTGAAAAATAAGGTACCAAACTGTATTTTAGTGACATTTAATTTCCATTACCTTAACTGTAATTTGCAGGCAGTCTTTATCATTATCAATATTTAGCCAGTTTGTGCATTCTGTGAAAACAGGAACCTGCATTGGAATTGGAGCTGAAATGAAACATTCAACCCAACTTAAGAAACTGAGTGAATTTGAGTTTGAAGATAGAGCATTAGACAGACGGACTGTCTAATATGAGAGTCCTGTTTCTTGAATCATCGATAAAAAACTTTACTCAAGCTTTTACTAAACAGTGTTTCTGATACACATGGTCCGTATCTCACATTTTGTTAGTCTGCAGCCCTTGATAATGCTCGTGGTATCATAAAATGCAAACTTTTCATAATTAAGAACACTTTAACAAAGGGCTTCAAATATGGTAGATTTTTTTTCTGGAATTAAAGTGTGCATGCCAGATTTTTTAACAGATTGATTTGTGCCACTGAATCAATCTGTTTCCCCCTTTCTGATGATGCATTTTGAATTTATTTGTTGAAATACATTGTAGCTTGCCGTTCGATAAATGTATAACCATAAACATCAACGTATATGAGATTATTCTTATGCTACAAATTAATCATAAAAATCTTCATAGCACTATTAATATTTGAATGCTGAAACTCTCCATATCTTCATCACCATTAAAAATAAACTTAGACACGTACAACTAAAAAAAAAAAAATAATCTTTACTTATGGTAATTTCCAATTATTCTAAGATGATGTTTTTAAAAAATTAACCATAGCATATACAGATAACAGTTCTGGGGAGACCTGACTAAACATTTCCTGGTATTCCAGACTGATAATAACATATGTCCTGTAATCCTGAGGTTTTTTAGCAAATAGAAAAAGTGTTTGAAAACTTTGATGAGAGAGTTTTCAAGATCAAGTGGTGCTTGACTGCACTGTGCAATATGTGAGCAATTAGCTGGAAGAAAATATTAATTCATATTTTCCATTAATTTGTAGACAGACTCATGTCTCCAGAATTTAACATTAGCGTTATCAACTGCAAATGATACACAGTGGAAGTTCAAACCATTTAGTTGTAGCACACTTTTAACATTTTTTAAATTATCCTAAGGTAGCTTTATCCCTGTCTTGAAAATAATCGGGCAGACAAGGAATTATTCCCATTTCAACAGTGCACCAATGAGTAATTCTGTGGGAGACATGCACTTTCATGGTTTGAGGCACGAGAGAAAAAATATTCCCTTTTCAATAAAGTGTTTAATTGTTCTCTTCTTTCAGTTGAGAGGTAATGTATTGTTGGCAGCACACAGTGCCTTTGTTCTGACAAGATCTATCACTTCTGGCTGTGGGTGGATTTGTAGGGTGTGGTTTCTCCCTGAGTTTAGGTTTCTCAATCGGCAGTAGCTAAGATTGCCTGTAAATGAAGGAGAGTCATTAGCAGACATGGTGTGAATTAGATCAACTTGTTGATCTATTTGAAAACTAGCTGCCACGATAGAGGCTGTGTTAGGTCAGCAGCTCCCTGGTTAGGTTTGATGCAGGAGGGAGAGTGGCTTATAAAGCAGCAGCATTTTCATGTGTGGTTACATCTAAGTGATTGTATAAGTGACGTTAGGCATTACCTGAATGTTCTTAATTATTTGCTAGTGTTTTCTGCCAGATCAACAGCTTTACTAACCCATATCTAGTCACATAGTCATTCGTTACAGTACGTAAAAAATCCTTTCTTCATTGTAGGAAGGTGCCCATTGACCTGGTGCTGGAGCATCACCATTTCAGTTATGACTAAAATCCATGTAGAGACAAAATTCATGACAGGTTCCTGAAGAGTACTTAGTTTCAGCCTTCTGTTAATGCTTTCTCTGCTCTGTGGTGGTCAAGTCCCAAACAGTGTCCTATATGCCAGTGCTTAGTCCGATAAATATATTGGAAAGGTACAATTTTAGATACTAGAAGTTAAGTGAGTTAAGCCTAGCTGTAATCCTTCAAGCAAAATTGAATACGCATTTCACATGTATCACTTCATTTGAGTTTTCCTTAAAGCTCATCTGGACCTTCCCTTAGGCAGAAAGGAGCTGCTTTCTCTTTCCATTCCCATCAGAGAGCTCTGATACTTTCCCACCACCCGCAAGCAGCTCACTGCCCTGGTATGGTAATTTGCTGTAAGGGCTGTTGTCCAGCTGCATGTGTAGGCTATTGACCCTGAAGGAAAATATCAAAAAACTCTGGGAAAGCCTCTACCAAAAAAGTGGGATGCCCTGTCTTAGGGATTTTGCTTGCAGCCCTGTTTCCAAAGTGGATTTTACAGTGTTCTCTCAGTCTTCGGAGTTAAACATGGAGATGTCTGTGAACAAGGAGTGTTCCATATTTGCATGCACAACTTCTGCATTGCCTGCCAGAGTCTGTTGTCCTCATGTAGTGATTCCTTACGTGGCTTCAGGTATAAAAACAAAAGCTCAACATAACACCATAATAGGGTGGAAAGTCTGAAAGAGAAAATCACATCTGTGATTTTAATTCCAGAGGTACAGTTCAGTGCTGGCTTTGAGCAGCACAAAAGGCAAACCTTGTCACTTGCTGAAGGGGTGGGTCTTCTCAAGCTCACAAACACAGTGTATACCAACATGCAAATCTTAGTGTTGCTCTGCAAAGAATCAAATGGCTTATTTAACCTCTTCTATACTTGTACAGCAAATCAATGAAATAAAGAGCACCAATTCACAATCTCTGGAGATTAAATTAAACAAAAAAAGAGTACAGGCTCTTAAAATCTACACCAGAAGATGACCCTATTAAGCCTGTACAGGATCAAGCTGCAAGTGAAGTCTTTGGCTTCTTGGTCCTTGCATGTTCTGTTACTTAAAATATCAGGGAGAGTTGGTAGAGTATGTCACAGGTCTCTGGTTCTCTTCAAGCTTCTTTACTGTAATGTATACTATTTGAAGAGAAAGAATGGAGAATTGAATCATCCCTAAATAGATTCTGGACCTTGAATTGTGAATTATATTGGTTTTTAGAGCAGATAGCTCCACTATCCAAAATCACAGGATCAGATGCCTTATGAGCATATAGTATAACAGTTTGCCCCTGAGAGCAGCGCAGGTAGCTATGGCAGACAAAAGAGACTGAAATCATGAGCATGAGCTGATGGATGGAGAAACTGTAGTGCCGACAGAATAATTTGTGGAGGGTCTCATGGCAGCGCGGCATCAACAGGATGAAATGGGGCCAGTGGCTGCCCTAACGCTTGCTGCTCCTAAGCTACTAGGCTAACACAAAGTTTAACAGTGGACATATGTGAAATGGCTTTCTAGATTTAGATACTGTATTCCTTTTACTTAAGCTTTGCACTGAATTACTCAACTTAGATGAGAAGCTGGATTTGAGGCATATGTAAAAACAATGCATCACATGCCTGTAGAGTTTGGGAATTGTGTGTTGTGAGTGTTCTCTCTCTGTTCTAGAGAAACCAAACTGAAGTTTGGGAAGTCTGGCATGGAAGTCTGGCATACTTCCCCTTGTTTCTTGTGTGTTATTATATGTAGTTACAGTTGAAGTACAAGGTTAAGGCTACCAAGAAAATATTCTATAGTGCTTGGTCATGTATGCAGTCTTTAAAAAGCCTTTATTGTGCTAAAACCACCTGTAGAACCACTGGTTACAATGATCTTCTGCACTCAGGATTGTATAATTTTCTCCTCTTTTTTTTTTTTTTTTTTTTTTATTTATTTTTTTGTTTTCATTTGTCCTTCCTTCTCCCCCGCTCCCAAATGAGCACATTCCTATAGCACTTGGAAATGCACATCTGGCAAGAGAGACTTTCTGCCTTTTCTCTTCAACAGTTTGATGTGATGATATGCCAACCCTGGTTAGCTTGCAGTGCTTCTAGACACCACATCCCAGTGCTGTTGATCTGGCAATATTTATTAGCATTAAAATTTAATTCGAAAATGTTTTTAAGTAATGAAGAGGGGGGGAGGTGGGTTACAAAGCAATTGCTTTCATTATTTTTTTGGTGTTGTGCCGGTTCGAATTATGTGCATTTGTCACTGTGGTCTCTGAAGTATTTCTATTTAAAATCAGTGTTTGTTAAGATATACTTGTGTGTCTGGTCTAACTTTCACATTAGAGATGTGAAAAAGCAAGAGAACATATGCAGGCAGCAGTCTGTGCATTGTACACTCTCTGCCTTACAGTTACTGCATCCTGTAGACAGAGTCTGTGTGGCTACAGCAGTGTTTTAATTTCATGTTTTAGTTTTCAGTTACACATTTCTGGAGTCTCTCTGGCCACTACTGTTACCTGGTGGCGCCTATATTTCATCAAGTTTAGACAAGCAGTCTACCTGGACTTAGGCCCAGAGGAACTGCTGTAACTGATGAAAAGTATCCTCTCTGCCCAGGAATCCAAGACCTGTAGTACCACAATTCCCAAGGGAATTGAAAGAAAACTATGTTCAGTCCTGGCCTCCTGTTTTCTGAAGTATCTTTGTTGTTTTTTCTATAGTATCACCTTGTACTGATGGGTAGTGTACCCCACCACAAGTAAAATCCGGTATTAGTTTGATGATAATTAGGATAAAAGATTCTTTTTATCCTAGACAACGAACAGAAGCAGTGGCAAGCAAGAGAACAGGTAGCGAGAGAAGTAACTATGACATCTCTGGATTACTGCTTACAAATACAGTGACAAGTTATTAAACAAAGTAGCAAAAAGTTGCAGCACTTGTGTTACATTGTCGGGGTCTTTTACTGCACAGTCATTTTCATGCTCCCAGAGTTTAGTGGATACAGTTGCATGTTTTCATATTGTTCTTGCATGTTTCCCTTTAATCTGTTTCATTCTGTTGGAAAAGCTGCGCTATAATAAACATTGTCCATTATTTTAACTGCAGAATGTTATCAAGTGGATTTTTATTTTTTTAATTTAAAAGATCGTTTTAGATTTTTGTTTATGATTGCAGAGTGAATGTTTGTGTTCAGTTAATTAAATGTAATGGCATTTCCAGTACATTTTAGTTTGCTCTGTTATGCCTTTATTTTCAACAGGAGTCGTAAGTTTGACTCTTTTGTTTTTAAAAGCATTGAGTTGGCAGTCAGACATAATTCCACTTTAAATCGTTGAAATCATCTTCAAATTCTTGTAGATGTGGGGAACATGTAGTTTCTGCTTAATGCTCAAGGGCTATTTCTTCATACTGCTTTGGTTTGTGTTGCATAGGTTCTTTTCCCTTTGTAAACTTAAAAAATGAAGATGGAGAAGAGTAATTAAAAGCTGCTTCTTCCTTCCTATTGCAGCTTTTATGTCCAGGTCAACCAGAGAGGCAAGCGGAACATGTTAGTTACTCTTTTTAGCTGCATGCATCTTTGCTGTTCTCATTTATCTTTTACTGCTCATGTTTACTCAACTAACATATTATACCATTACTTGCAGAGAGACTTTTTTCATTGCTTCCTTAAGAAAACATGAGGAAGAATTTGCCTTCCACTATTGTTTGTTTTTCTGTTATTGTAACAGTTTGCCTGACTTAGCTCTGTTTAGAAAAATAAATGTTTACGCTGGAGGGATCTACAGTGGCTGGAGAACTTGTACAGATCTGGGTTCATGAATGTGAAGATTTGAGCAGATAAGGATGCTCAGATTTACTTATTTAAATCTAATGACTAATAAACATCTGAAATAAAGATGACATTATTAACAATTGATTATTCTTTTTTGCCTTATAAGGAAATATAAGGTCAGCTGTAGTGCAGTACAGGTATTGTGTTGTTCACATCTTTCAGGCTTCTTGTCTGCTCAAGCTTGATGATCCTTGTATTTCTGAGTAAGTTTGGGAGGATTTGTTTGTTTGTTTGTTTGCTTGTTTCATAGAATCATAGAATAGTTGGGGGTGGAAAGGACCTTAAGATCATCTAGTTTGTTTGTTACAAAAAAAAAAATGCATGAGAAAGAATCTTGTCAGATCTTTTTCGGCCTCAAAAAGGTAAAAGGACAATCATGTAGTATAATCACATTAAGGTTTTTTTCCAGTCACTAGCAAGGGAGAGTTACTGCTTTTGCTAGACAAAGTTCATTCCAAGTTTTTGATTGTTAGAGAATGCCTGAGGAGTGAAGCTGAAGTTATTTGTTTGCATCCTAGCAGTACTCAGAGCCCACAGGCATCAGGTTTCTATTGTCTTAAATGTAGAAATCTCCTGCCCTGGACACTGGACAGAAGTTTGCAAAATAAATAAGGGAGAGAGGCTTTTACCAGCACAGAGGCTTTCTCAGCTCCCTGCTCAGTTGCAAATCAGTTTCCTGCATCATCTTACCTTAGTGTCTTAGGGACTTCATGCTTCCTGGGCTTGGTGGTCCTGGTGAGGGCTGTCCTTGAGAGCTTGCCTTCTTCAGAAATGGGAGCCTCTCTTGCTAGTCTGCTGTGGTCCTCACAGTCAAAGTTCTGCAGCTGTGTGGCTGAAGAGAAGGCATGGTATCAACACAGAGTGGGGCTCATGTCCCTCATGGGACTAGGAGCCAGGAGCTAGGGATTTTGGGTCTGATGGTATGCATGGACTTGGGTAAGCCACTGAACATTCTGTGTCTTTCTCCACCTAAAATGCAGATATTTATCTACCTTGCAGGTGTGTTGGTTGAGATTAATGAGTTGTTTGTAAAGCACTTTGAGGATGAAAAGCACTATAAAAATGCTAAGTATTATTATGTATGAGCTCTTGAGTGCATAATGGCTGTTTGCCTGCTAGTATTTAGAGCAATTTGTTATACACTAAGTATGAAAGGCACTGTACAAAGTCAAGTTCTAGTTTCCATTTAAGAAAAGTCACTCATGTCACACCACTGGTCTTCAGTATTATCTAGAGTGAAAACAGACAAGATTTTTTAAAAGAAGCCTTTTCAAAACTTTAAAATTGTGTTGCTATTATAAGGATTTTTTCTTAATTGGTTGTTTCTTACTCTTTGTATGTCTTGGGTTCTGTTTGCCAAATTCCCAGGTCTTCTACCTTCTTCTGTTTTGCCAAATGCTTCTTCTGTCCTTTCTTATGCTTCTGTCTGAACTGCCATAACTTTTCTTTCCCTGACCTTTCTGACTGTCTCTGCAGTTATTACCAAAGCTCATGTTCTTTGTGCTCCTTCTGCTTGGTGAGTCTTGCCGTGTTGCACAGGTTTCCTCAGCCCTTCATCTGCCCATCCCTCACTTTGGTCATTCCTGCACCCAGGCTTCCCCTGCTCTACTGCCCAAGGAGTCTCCTGCTCTGGGCACTTGCTGCCAGTGCTGCATGATACAGTGCTTTTATTCAGGTTGCTTCTTCAATAAATATCAAAGTGAACTGCCCCTCAGGCTGGCAAAAACAGCCACAAAAGCAGCAACACGGCTCTGTGTTTGAGTGTAGACCTCCTTGCCTGTGACCAGTTGGTTCACTGATCTTCAGGCTGCTTGAGCATGGGTTTTTCTAAGCATTCTCCAGTGGCAATGTGGACTCCCATGTAGGGCTCTGAAACAAATTGATAATGAACTTGCTTTCTGAAAAAAAAAAAAATCCCAGATTTCCTGAAATTACAAGTTGAAATAACTGCATGTTTATTATTTCCAACCCTAACCATTCTACATATCCGCGCCATACAGTCTGCCCAGCTTGGATAATAAAATAGTTTGGCCCCATGTATTGTGGTCTACGACATCAGGTTAGAGATGTGAAAGAAACAGGTGCCCCATCTTAAATAGATTCACATTCATATATAATGAATTCAGTGCAGTTCCCTTCACTTTATAAGGTATGTCACATAATCAAAGAATTCATGTTTTAATTGTAGCAGTAAAATGTGAGCAAGTAGGTTTGAAAATTCATATACCACAGAGTTGAGGTCTTGTAGTTTATCATACGCAGTTCAGGCAGGAAAATACAGTATGTGGCTATGTTTGGTATGATAAGAAGTCTCAGAATTCACTATTTTGTTTTAGTTATTGCATTATCATGCTATGTTTTTGAAAGGATCTTGGAGAAATTATTAAAGATAATATTTACAAGTTCATTGGCAAAGGGCTTTATCTGTATGATAACTGTTCCTTGGAAGTGGTTACTACGTATGTCTCTGGGCAAAGGAAGCTGGATTTTTTTAAATTTTTTTATTTGTTTAATTCCTTTAATTCCTGATCATTCATATTAAAAACATTTGACAGGAAAACAACCTGGAAGTTTTTCGTGACATAGAAATAAAGTATGGAAAGTTTGTTTATTTCATTAAATGACTTATTCCCAGGGGAGTTTTTATTTTAGAGCCTCAGTAGATGTTTTTCCCTTTACTTAATTTCTGAACAAAGAGGAAAATGTTGGAAACCAAGTGTTCAACAAACTGCCTGGCTGCATAGAAGCCTTAGAAAAGGGGAATAAAGAGCTCTTCAGAGGTCTTTTGGCAAGCGTACTTTGTAGCATGCAGCCTGAGAAAACTTTCATGAGTGTTTTTGAAAGTCGCACTGTTCTCTTTCGAGTTCAGATGATAAATAACCAGCCACTCTAACCAGCTGTATCGTCTCCAACTTTCGCTGTAAAGATGTTTATTTTCAGGTATTCATGGTTAAAATGCTTGTTTAAAGCTATATTTCAATTTCAGATCGAGCTCATTTTGAACCATGATGGAGTATTGCAGTAATGAACACGATCTAAGTTTATATATTAATACTTACAGCATATCAGATGTTCTTTAAAGGAGCATGTGTACTTACATTGTCTGTTTTCATGTTTAGATGTACATGAACTTAAATTAGGTCTTACCTGACATATTTTTTTAATTATGAAAGTCAACAGAGGTGGTGTAACATTGAAAGGAAATGTCAAAGAAATAGTCTGTTTCTCACATAAACTCCAGCTGTTCAGTCTCAGATTTTCTAATAGACACAGGTGATGAGAAGAGCTGGAAAAAGCAACAGTGAGGTCCTAACCTCTTTCCAGAAGTCGTAGAAATGAGATGCCTTATGTAATATATGCTGCAGTCACTGTAAATCTGCTTGTATGCTCCTTGGGTTGGTAGCTCTTGAATGTGCTTGTAAACTGGTCTCGAGTTGTGGAGTTGAGGTCATTCTCTACTGGACAAAGTGGGTAGTCATCTTGCAAAGATATCCTGGTTTAACACTGTGTTGGTCTGAGAATTGAGTCACACTGTTGCATCACAGTAGGCGGTGATAAGGCTTAATTTCATTGACATGTGCATTCTAAACTAGCACTTGTGAGGTGACTGGGAAGGTCTCACCTTTGTGACCACTTTCTGGTTGTTCTGCACTGATTATTATTAACATATATGTTATTGTTATAATACCTCTTATGGCTTATGACAGAGACATAAAGGAAATGGGTGTTCTTTAAAGAAATAAATAGTGTGACTTGTCCAGGTTTATAAAAATTCATTCATGCTCTGGCACACCCTGCTAATTCGGCAGAAGCTCAGCTCATGAGAAGAGCTGGCTTCTGGGAAAGCTTAAACTGGTTTCTCATAAAGGCCAAGTTGTACCAGCAAGAATTACTTGTGTTACAGCTCTGTCCCAGTGGTTTTCTGGGTAGGATTGTTATGTTGTCTAGGAGTTTTGGGTTGTAGAGTACTCTCCTTAACTAATACAGGCTTTCTGGGAAAAGTTTAATTGCAGAGCAACCCAAAGAATGCAGGAGAAGCATCTGTTTCTAAAATCAGCTTGATAAAGACAGTCTTACTTTTTTTCATTTGGGGCCTTTTTTTGGCCTAATAACTCCTTTGTAAAATTGTTTCACAAAATTCAGCATAGAATGGGAAGGTAGTAGACAAATTTCAGCAGGTTTTTGTGCAAGTACCTTCAGCTGTAGGAACCAGCAGAAGGTTGCAAATGGATTGGTGGAAGGTTGGCAGCTGCAAGTTCAGCCAGCTGAAAATAAACTGCTGGTGTGACTGAGGTAGAGACCCTGGTTCTCTTCTGTCCCCTCTGGTGTGACAAGTGGTGATGATGGACTGCCAATCACTGTACCATGAGCCGACACAGCGGAGGCACGTTGCTTCTGCTGACTGTGCCATTGGAAGGAGAGCTGCCACATTGGAATCAACTTCACTATAGCTGCTCTCTCAGTGAATGCAAATTGGGAGTCCCAGTGTTTATCAAGTTGTGGCCAGGGCCATAAAATTTGAATTCACACTCACATCACTTTGCTGTAGGCCATGGGGATGGGTTGAAATGGACTTCACATTTTCCATAATCCCCAGTATGTGCCTGTGTCTTATGTGACACGCGGAAAGCTATGCAGCCTTTTTTTCCAGTCATGTTAAATTTTACTTAGAGGTAATAAATTCCCTTTCTTTTTGTATCAAATTTAATGGGAAGCCTTTGCTTTTTTTTTTTTTTTTTTTTTTTTTTTTTTTTTATGCAATTGGTATATTTTTTTGTTTGTTCGTTTCTTGTGTTATTTATGTCTCCAAAGCTGTTTCTATCCAGCCAAAGCCCCAGACAAATAAACATATAAGTGAGCTGTGTTCTGGTTGAAACTTTTTCCCACTTGCAAGACCCTGGCTGCTGTCAGGGCAACTTGGAGATGGAGCTGTGGGCTCAGATTGCTGCCCATACCAGCCTGTTTCTCCAGTGCACAATACTGTGCAAATCTGTATATTTAAAGCACAGACCTGTAACAACAGCAGCAAAAAAAATAGAGTTAGGGTGGATGTTTGAGAAATCACGCAAGACCATCTAAAAGTTCCAAGTGGAGTTTACAAGTTAGTAATTAGTTAAGTGGGATGTCCCATGGAGAACTTCTTGAATTACTGCCCAGCTTTGCAGACAAGGTAGTGCCTGGTCTGAAGAAATGCCTGTCATATTTAGGTGGCAAGTTAGATTATCTTCATCTTGTTGAAGCAAAACATGTATTGCTTCTTATAGATTTACTATCTGTGCAGAAAAGAGCTGTGCAAACTCTTTTCAGTCTAGAAAACAGAGTTGGAGGCCTAATTTCTTGTGAAGACCCTTTGC
Source organism: Bolborhynchus lineola (assembly GCA_025448015.1). NCBI lineage: Eukaryota > Metazoa > Chordata > Aves > Psittaciformes > Psittacidae > Bolborhynchus > Bolborhynchus lineola. Next base: position 66,188 of record JAOEHX010053533.1, on the reverse strand, counting down.
TTTATCTATTTTAGAAAATCAGATGGTGGAGTAATCTGATAAACTGTACAAAGTGGGTGAATAGGGTGGTGAAGATAGTTTAGAAATGAAATATTCTACTATTTATGTCTGCTTGTGTGGGGAGTGGCTGTCATGAGCTTTGCCGTACCTGTCTTTGGAATGCCATATGCAGTAGGGAGGTGTTATGTGGGTGACTGATACCTGCAAGGTGTGCATCAAGAGAAGTGACAGGGCACAAGGTCAAGATTTGGTACTACCTGCAAAGGTCAAGACCTGCAAGGTCAAGAGAAGTACTGCCTAAATTGCAGCTGGATGCATGATCCTCTCTCTAGGGGTTACGCAGCTGCTGTAATTTGTGATTTATCATCTTTGTTTCAACAAGATGAGTGCTGCTTGCACTTTCTCCAGGAAATCTCCCATAGCAGTAGCTGGGGTGTTGACCACAGGATATGAGGCCATGGAGAAACCCAGAGGTCCTTCCTTACCACTCAGAGCTCCCATCTAGCTCTTGGGATCCACATGTGATGTTCTCTCACTGGAAAGCAAAGGGCCAGATGGGGAAGGCTGGAGCCATTCCAAACATGTGCTTTAGAAAGTTGCAAATGTCAAATGTCAGTTGTCTTAACTCCTCATGATGTGCATTCAATGGGACAGGGTGCAGGGGAAATACATGTGCCAGATATTGACCTACACATGGATTGTCACACCATGAAATACACTGACCCCTCTTTCATGTTCCCAACACCAAGAAAAGTTCATGACAAAGACTTTACCTTAATTATCATAGCGGTAGTTATTGTTCAGTTTACTTTAAATCAACCGACAGGTCAGTGCCCACTGATGCCTTAGCTCTGTGCACTGTACAGTTACAGCCTACAGTTGAGGTATCTGCTTGTCCAGGGCATGAGTGTTGCAAATGAAGTCTTGTGATACCTGAATAGTTGGAAACCTCTTACTTTGCCGTATGTTGATCTGTACTTTAAGCTGAAACTTAGTTCCTACCCTCCTTTAAACTTATGTCTGCGGATTGGAAGAGGAAGCATGGTGAAGGCTGTCAGAAAAAGCCTGTGGCCAGTGCCCAAGCCATATTTTTGGATTTCATACCTCAGAATCAGTAATTTTGGGATTGACAAGTGAGTGGCCTGTATGGCTAATAGAGATGTATTGTGCGTGGTATTACTGACACCTATTTACCAAATAACAGCTACTTTCAATGGTAACCAAAACCAGTTTCAAGGGTTTAAGTTTGTCACTGGAAAATAAACGGAAATATTGCTGGCTGTGCTGGTATCAGTGTGTCTATATAAAGACGGATGAGGAGGAAGAGCAGACACTGGTAAAGCTTAAGCATCCATTGCTGCCTGTCCAGCGCTGATAAGGGAGGAGGTAAGGATTCCCATTACCCACCTGCCTGTTGCCTTGCAGCCCGTGAATCCTGTCCCCAAGAAGCTTGGACTTTCCCTACATTGTTCCCTGCATTCAGCAGGATCTGCCCCATGGTATGAACCATGGTGCGGGGTTTCCCAGGCAAGCTTTTCCAGGCCTGTTACATTGTAATGTAGTTAAACATCCTGAGATTTGTAGAGATTTGTGCCATGGCAGAAGTCTTGTGTTTCAGACAATCTTGATCACTTTGATGTTTTTTAACCCTAATAATAGATTTATTGTATAAATGGGTCTGAATGTTGAGTACTTGATCATCCTGTTACTTTCTCTGTGTCTATACTTATGTTTTTTCCTTTTAGCATTTATTAGGACAGCTTCCTTTTCCACCAAAGCACTATGTTACTTATAAATTGCCTTTTTATTTGCAATGTAGCATGTATGAAATGGGCCATAGATGATGGCTACATGGCTTGAGAGTAGAGCTCTTCATTTTGATGTGTTTTATAAACAGTTGGCAATAAATGATCTGATCCTGTGTCCTTTGACTTTAGTGGGAGTTTTCCAACAAGCATATTTACGCAAGAGCAGCCTGTCTGCCAGCACCGCGTCAGCGGGCAGCATGCCTTTGCATTCAGCACTGTTGGCATGTCCCCGTGCCAAGAACGAATTTTGCCGATTCAAATTTGCTCCGTTTGTCAACACACAGCTCCCATTGAACTTCGTGGGACAAGAATCATTCTTGGCACGGGGCCTCAGGCAGCCTGGGGAGCTCTGCCCACTGCCAGCACCAGCGAGAAGAGCAGCGCCCAGCCTCGGCTGCACAGTTTGCAAGGGTCCCATCTCCTGTAGCACGTGTTTGCTGTTGTTTAACCAGTGGGAAGGGTCAATGATAAAAAGAGATTTCCTAGGTTAGTTTTCAAGGCTTGTTTTTGTTTGGGTTTTTTTGTGGCTCTCTGTATGATTAATGTGAATACGAAAATACTGTTGACCCATTTAAATCATGTTAGACAACATCCATTGCTCATCTGCATAATGAAATGCACACTGAACATTACAGCCGAAGTATAAGAGCCAGTGAACTACAAAAATAATATTTTACTCATTTAGATTATGAAGTAAAATATAGGACATTAGTACTAATCATAGTATTAAATTTTAAACCATGCAAATTGTAATTGTCAGTGAAAAAGGACTATAAGTTGAAAAGGCTATTAACATTTCAGCTGTAACAGTTAATATGAGTAATTTTTTTTTGCTAGTGTGCAGCTTTGAAAAGTCTATGTGCAAAGCACTTAAGAGTAAGTGCAGGAGTGTTTGGTTTACATCATTATTTAATTTCACTCATTAAAGAAATGTTAGAAATATTAATTTGCAGTTTTAAAAAGTATTAACAATTTATATTACAAAGTATATAAGATTACAATTATCTTTACTTGGATGAAATAAAATTTAAAGGCAAATTATTAATAACCAAGAGGTTAAATCATTTTAGGCATTTATTTAAGCACCAGAGCAAAAATGAAACCTGAAAATATTGATTTTGTTAAATAGAAACATCATTTTCAGCATTTTAAACTAAATACAAATTTTAACATACTGAATTTAGGCTGTCAGGTTTCTATGGTTACCTACCTTTCCAGCAGTTTGGTGAGATGTGTAAATAGGCCTATGAGTCACTTGTAATTACTTGGGTTTGTTTGTTATAGTTGTAATTCTGTGTTCAGTTTGAATCTAATATAGTTCACACCACATGCTTTGGTTTATGTATATTTTAGTCCATATGATTGACAGTGATTGAGCATTTCTTATGGAGTGCTTGGGTTTTTTTGTCATAAGTGATGTATGTTGGTATTTCTGAAAATGTAAACAACTTCTTCCTGTATCACTGTTTGATAAACAGGGACTTTTGTGATAAGACAGAGGTCTTTGTAAATGTTACACAGGGAGATAAGTGAAAAAAAATAAAAGTAACCCAGCTCCTAAACATTATACCACACTCTTCCAAATTCAATCCATACTCCTACCATCATAATTTATTCAGTGACCAAAATGCCACGTATTTATGAATAAGCTTCCAAGTTACACATTAATAGCACATACTAATGACTGACAGGTTTAAAAATAAATGTTTTAATTATGATACTACAAGTTATCCGCAGCAAGCTCTTGATTGGAATGTCTTCCTTGTGCACAGCACCTTTGGAGGGTGGCAACGGGAAAGAGCTTGTTTCCACCACCACCACCACCACCACAGTAGTTTAATAGAAACAGCTGTAAACTCTTACACCTCTCTGCTCATGTATTTTGAAGTCCAGGTTATAGGATGAATTCCCCAATGTTACACTCTTCACTCTAGCGAAGGATGCGTACATGTTTTCTCAGTAAAGGCTCGCTGTCCTAATGTAACTTGTGTTTTCACGTGAAAATAGGACAGTAAAAGTAATTAACATTTAATACAAGGCAAGAAACACCATTAGCTGTAATTTTTACCAGATGAATAGCAATGTAATCTTAATTTATGAAGGTATTCATCACAAAATTGGTAGCGGCATACACTTTTTTATTATTATTATTATTGTTATTATTGAGAGAAGACTGACTTACCATTCAGAAATCATCTTGTATCCTTATAGATTCAGCTGCAGGTATATTGAAAATAATTATTGCAGTTGGTTATGTGTTCTGTGTGGGAAAAAGACTCCTGACTGCCTATTATCTTCCTGTGTCTCAAGCTATGCAGAAAATCCTGATACAATGCTCAGGATCACCCCTAAATTTTCTGAGCAAAAATTACTCTTAGTTCAGCAGCTTTGAAAGGGTGTCTTTTGGAAACGTTTTTTGGTGGTGGTTCAGGCATATTTTTTCCATTTCAGGTAGAAATTTAGGAGTTTAAAGTAGGATTTATTTTTAACATGTAATACTGTATCAGATGTGTATATAGGACATAAACATGCCAGTTGAAAAACAGTTGTTTCACAGCACACCTGAAAAGATTTTATCCCAGTAGGATTCAATGAATGTTAGAACTGTTGGTGGGTGCATATAAACAACAAGACTCAGTATTGTGTGTATGTGTGTAAGAATTACTTGAGTAGCTCATTATTTTAATTCAAAACAACTGCTATTTTTAAAACTGACTTGTTCCAGCGGTTCTTACTTCCCTACAAAATCAAAATAATTAATACCGTAACCAGTCTTTCAAGTGAAAGTAATTTCTCCAATCTTTTTAAAAACCTTAAAGTACATAGATAATGGTTGAAAGATGTATTTAAATATGTAAACCTGAGCAGATATGTTTCTCATTCCAATTTATTCTCTTTATGATAAATTAATTTACTCAATGCAGGAATGCAGTAACATAAGAGGAATGTGTCTCCTGCTAGTCACAGAACTTGAAACTTGCCAGATGCCATGATTTGGAGCCTAAATTCCCCTGATATTAACTGTGCGTGAAACTCTTAATATTGCTTTGCAATATTTTGTACCTGACTTGTTTCTTTTTGCTGTGATACTGCTGTAGGCAACACTTTCTTTTTATTTTCTACTTGTGTTATTCTACTGGAGAAAGAAAATGTAGTAGAAATAACACTAGGATGGAAGGCTCAATTGAAGAACTGCAAAGTCTTGTTCCCAAAGTTAAGCCTGTACAACCCAGTCCCACTTCTGTAACTGACAATTAATTTCCTTTGGTATAATGTTTTTTTAAATTGTACAATAAAATGGCAAAGTGTTGTTTAATGATATCAGAATTTTACTCAGTCTATTTCTTAGATTGCCTTGGTGTGACTCTATGTGTGTGCGTATATATATATATACATACACAACTGCTTAACTGGTTGAAGGGGTTTTTGAGGTTATAAAATTAATTTCTCCTTTTTTTTCTTGTTTGTTAAAGTTGTACTCTTGGTTGCTGCTGATAAAAGGTGGCACTGAGCCAGCTTCCTGAAGGAGCTGTGGGGAGGGTCATGGCTTGTCATGACCTGGGCACCGTTACTTGAATGTTGTTATTATTGAGATGAAGTACCCTTAGGCTGTCATCCTTCCTGTAAATAGAAGAGGTTCTGATTCTCTGTGGTTTCCCAGTTTACCAACTTGTAGAACAGCTATTTTGTTGGCCCTAAGTTTGAGTGAATAATGAATTAGAAGACTGGCACTATTCCAGAGGACCCTGATTCATTTTAGTGTGCTGGTCTAGACTAAGGCATAATAATAATAAGTAAAGCCAAACAAGAATGTACTTCCATGTAGTTTATAAATTTGCTCCCAACTAAAAACTTCATTTATATTGGCGTACAGCAAATACAGATTTTCTGGTTCCGCTGTCCATGAAATAAGGTCAAAACTATAATTAGCAGGGGCATAACTGGTCCTGAGGGCCGAATTTAACTTTTTCCGTGTCATGGAAGAGTCCAGTGGTGTTGACAGAGGGGCTGCTTCTGCTCCCTTAGAACCAGTGGGTGTTTGGCCATTGCTTTGCTTTATTGCCTTTTATAAGGGTAACGAGAACAGCAATTCTGCTAACACCTTTATTAACTAAACATATTCAGTTGTTAATTTCCAGTTATTTCAATTATTAAATAAACCAATGCCAAATTAGAATATAATGTGTGTGAGATACTGGCCTATATTTCAGTTTGTACAGTCATAAGCAGGCTGTTGTTGAGGTTTTTACCAATGTGTTGCTGTTGTAATTGAAGTCATATCTATCCTGATGAATATTTCATTTCCCCAATCATGTTATTAAAACCAGAGTGGTTTTACCCTTTCATTTCTGTTTTCTCCAGTACCATCATGACAGCTGTGGCTGTGTCCTGTTTACAAATCGCTGCTAGTGCCTTTTTCAGTAGTCCTTCTGGGTTTTGTTTTCCCCTAATATGGGCAATTAGGAGGAAATATTTCTCACGAGCATGGACTTGCTCTTCTCCTTGTAATGACACAGTCCTGCAATTCAGGAAACAGTGCTGCATGGTGTCCATGTCCACGATTTCCTGATGTGGGAAAAACGTGTGGAAAGCATCTGGAGAGGAGGAGACCCCCTTTACCAGCTTGTTTCCTGTAAGCGAAATTGGAAGACCTTGTCTGTGCAAATAGATTTCAAAATAGAGTCTGCCCTTTGACTGTCTCCATAATTACACAGTGCTCTCTGTATTTTATTTGGCTGCCAGAGCAGTTAACCCCTGGAAGTAAGGGGCTGATGATGGCGTGACCAGCACGGGTATGCAGACATGACCATGTGAATACACTCTTGTTTGGAGCAGCCTGTTGTTAAGACCTCGTTACAATATACTTTTACCAAATTTAAAAATTATTATGTGTTGGGCTGTGCTGGATGCTCTGTCCTTAATGTACAGAAAGCACGGAGCTATTAGTTGCAAAAAAGAAAAAAAAGAGAAAAGGGAAAAAAGTTCTTTCGTGGCTTTGATGTAATCAACATCTGTCAACAGAATGAATTTGCTTTTGTTTAATTTCAAGGGCTCTTGTCCTTCTACTTTGCCCAATCAGTTTCAGCTTCTGCCTCAGGCATTTCCCTCTGTTGTTCTTTTTTTTTTTTATTCCCTCTCCCCTCCTCCTTTTTTTTTTTTTTTTTTTTTTAGCAAATGCACAGGTTATTGCTTGTGAAATGTGAGCTGCTCTTTTGCTACGCAGGTTACACAGAGTTGGAGAGAACCTTTAATCTTTCCCATCCAATTTCTGAAGCTCGGACGTACCATTGCAACACGGGGATTACAAAGTCAGTGTTTTAAAAGACAGTTAGAATTACAAGTAAATAATCTTTCAAGCCACAACTATTATTTTGGATTGGAACACTTGGTAATTAACAGTAAAAAGCTATATGTTCTTACCTAGTTGCATTGGTTAGATTCTACATGTGATTTTTAGCAACTCACTTTAAACTTTAGCCCTCTGAAGTTTCAGCAAAAAATAATATTTACACAAGAAATAAAATTATAATATTGAAATGACCTGACAAGGCAAATTAAAATCTCTATTTTTTTGCTGTCAAATGCATGTATCCTAAGAAAATCTCCACATTCATTCTTTTTCAGTAAAAAAAAGTCACATATTTTGAAAATAGTTATCAGAACAATGCTTTTATGTTGTTAATTGTTCATATACACTAAGATTTACTTTATCAACAGCAAGTTGATTTTATTTCCTAAGTGGGGTAGGTGTTAATTCTTGCAATCCTAAATAACTTTGGTACTCTGCTTCTGTTGATACTATGACTACATCATTTTTTAAAATGTTAATTTTATTTATTGGCTGTTTTAAGATGTACCCTCGTATTTATTGTAGCTCAGAACTGTCCTGAAGTTTATCCTCTGCTAACATTTTGTTAATTGCTTGGAAACTTGAACTCTTTCATAAATAAATACTACAAAAAAATGATTGCTAACAGTCGCATTTGATGAATCATGGAGATGTGCAGTTTTTTTGCGTGGCTACCCCACACCTCTTCATTGAAAACACAGCTGATAAATTGCTGCAGATGTTAAACAAGAAGCATTAGAAAAGGGCTTATGTGAGAGTTCATTTCCAACATCTCCTGTTAAAAATACTTCTTGACCAGAGGAAAATCACATTTAAATGACTAAAATCAACTTAATTAAGGGTCATTAATAGAGATACACATAAAAAACTCTCCACTCTGAGATTGAAATGGGAGCATTTCATTATATAGTGTAGCATGCATGAACAGATAACAATTAAAATAGACCTAGAGTAAAAGGCTAATAAATATAGGGCACATTGTGCTACAAAATCAGTCACTTAAAAATGCTCCCACCCATCATTATACTCAAATTCTGTATTCAGCCCCTTTGGCTGACTCGTTTAAAAGAAAAAGAAAATGTCATTTCCTCAGAAGATAAATTCATTTGGTAATTCACAAAAGCTCACAGCACATATTTATACTATTAATACAAATTAAGGTCTGTAAGGAATACTGAGGAATCCAGCGGCTCTGGCAGGACATGCGTGCATACAGATTGCACAGTGTGATTCACTGTCGAGTCAGAGGAGCAGTTGTCTGTAATTTTCTGTGCTTGGTACATCTATCTGCTGATGTGATTCAGTAATGTTGGTAATGATTCTTCTTCTTGCTGCTGCTAGTAAATACTCTGTTACTTGTGGCAGGCGACACAATCTTACTGTTGGGAGAGAGGAAAAATGTGTAAAAAGGTCAACTTTGCACCCAGGCTTTGGTCATGCGTTACCAGGCTACCTAGCTTCAAACTCTAGGCTCTCTCCAGCGACTGTAGTTTCCACTGGAAGCTGTACAAGTCCTGTGTTTTTGAACTATAATTAATATACACAGAAAACTTAGCAAAAATGATGTGCTTGAGTGCCAGTGTCGCAGAAGTAAATAAGGCACTGAAAAAGGCTTTGGAAGGTGTAAGAGATGGGGAGGAGGGAACATCTGAGCCAGGCTTGGAGAATACAGCCAGTTGTTCCTGTCTCCGATGATTGATGATGTTGCTGTATCGAATTAGCTGTGAATATGGGAACTTAAAAAATAAAAGGAGCTGTGGAGGCATTAGGAAGGCCTTCTTAAGGAAGGAAGTCTGTGGATGGAGTCCAGATTTTCATTATAAAACAACAACTTCATTATATTTTAATGCCACTTTATTTCCTTTTATTTTTACTTTGTAGGAAAATGTTTCCTGCTATAATTTTTTATATTTCAAATAAAGGTTTAGTCATCCTGTGTTTATAATTCTTCTGGTGTATTTTAGGAGTCATGTTATACTATGGTGATATTTATTTTATTGTCGCATTTCACCTGTTCAAGTAGTAGATATCCTTGTATGTGTCTGGTTTATAATGAGTAGTTAGAATAACAACAGACTACAGTGTCTTATTATCCTGTTATCTTGTGACAACACTTACAGTGTCTCTATGGGAGAACAGAGGCAAAAATTTAATTCCAAATAAAAAGCTATGCCTTCCAAATGTGGGACAGCTGATAGGTACATACCCACGAATATAAAGTGGTTCAGTGTACTTAAGAACATGTATTTGGGACATCTGGAGCTTTACTGTTGAACAATTGACAAGCACACCTGCGCCTTTTCTTCCCCAATTAAACTTTTACGCAGTAGACAAGGTGTCCAGGCAGCATGCTATGTGTCAAGGAGAGCATTCATGTTCCCATGTTCATGTCCACATGGACATCAGTGAGCCTGGGTTTTCAATATATTTATAATACCTTCAGCTGTGGTAAGAGCAAGGTACTTCCACTTCACTCTCTAAAAGGCCTACCTTAGTTTATGCTAGCAGACTGACTGCTACTTCTGAGGGCCTAAAAGTTGCTGCCTTAGCAGATTCTATGATTCCAGCTTCCAGAAATGGCTGCAGACCAGCCAGGGAGTTTGTACGACGCTTTGGGCTCTTTGGATGCACTTATATGTTGTGCAGGTTAAATGGCCCACATTATTTTTTTTGTATTGAATTGGTCAATGATTTTTCTTCCTGTGAAGGAGACACTAGGGAAAGCAGTAGGTGAGATTGTGGTTAAGCTGTATTTAAAACAACACCAAACCAATCCAGCCCTCTGTTAGCTGAGCAGCTCCACTTCCGCAGAGACACTCTCTTCCCTTTTGAAGTAGGCAACTTCCATTGGAGTGCCCAGGTTACCCTGAGAGCTTGATCTGAGCTTCACTCTCTAACTCTGCCTTGTTACTTATCAACAGTTAAAAAAGAAAAACAAAAACCTGTAAAAATTTGTTTGTATTGAGTAAAAGGCTTTACAACCTTTCAGATACTGGTAGCTAAACGTGGCATGAATCAGTGTGCAAAGAGACAGTAGGGATCATTTCTAAAGCAAGCTTCATGCAGCTGTCCTTTCATTTGATCTGTGTTTTGGAGCTCAAAAAAAGGTATATAACTTGAATCTCTTGTGTAGTACAGAATGCTGTAAAGTGCATGCAGAAGGGTAGTTTCTGTATCTGGACGTAAGTGCATCCAAAAGAAAGGAAGGAAGGTACAACAAATAGAAAACATACAAGATATGGAAGAAACTTCTTCTAAGCAAGAAAAAAAACCCATTCTTACATACATAGTACAAAATATACAGTAGATTAATTTCTTAATTTCTGTGATATAAAAATGTTTATTTACTTCTGTTTAAAAGAAAACACGTTTTACTGAAGAGTAATTATTTGTATGGGTCACTTCCCGTAAAGGATTGCTCTGGTGTTTGTGTATACAGATGACATTTTTCGGAAGCAGATTAACTATTATGTGAAACTTTTATTTCAGAAAAACCCTCTGTTTAGATTGTAGAATGTTTGAGTAATGGAAATATGCACTATGTGTAACTGTAGTTTAATTGGCAGTGTCAATAATCCTTTTGAATTTAGCACGTTTCCCAGTTTCGATACTAACGTCGTCTTTTGTGATGCATTGTTTTGGATTTGATGTCTCTGACAGCCTTTGGGCCTCAATGCACTTTTTTCACCCTTTTTCTTTTTTCTCTCTCATTTTCTTTCTGTTTGTTTTGGTTTTGATTGTTTGTTTGGTTTTGTTTGATTGTTTTTTGAGAGGGGCAAAATGTTTCATTGCCCAGCAGCTAAGTTTGAGCAATGAACACTCTGCTGAACTGTCATCCTGAATTCCCATGTGAATGAAATGGAAATCTCATTCAACTTACAAATTTTAATCTATTCAATTGTCTTTGGCCAAAATTAAAAATAACTTTTTTCTTTTTTAAAAAAAGTTTTTTCTGTTGCCTTCCTATGCAGGACAAATTGAACCCCACTCCTTGTGTCTTGGCGCAAATGACAAGGGCAACATTAACTTGGTCATGCTCAAATCCATGACCAATTCTGAAAAAATACAACTGAAAATACTGTCTGAAATCACTATTAAATCTTTTTTTTTTCTCTTCTCTTCTCTTTTCTTGTTATTGTCCCTTATTTACTATTTCACCAAACCTTGAACAGGACAGCTTCTAGTCATACAGGGGCCAGTTGGAGCATCACTCCTGGCTGCAAGCTTGGGGGAATTTACCCACTCTACTTTTTAATGCATTGGGCCAAAACAGAACTGGAATTTTGTAAAGCGTCAGAGTATCCTTTGAGGAGTTTTTTTGTTCTTATTGCTTCTCAGTGTTAATGCTCTGTCTTTAACAGTACAAGACTTGAATAATTTGAACTACCCTTGGATACTGCATAAGTTCTGTGTTTTATTTTACATGATGTCCTTCTTTTTGCCCTTTCCAGTTTGTGACATGGTAGTAGAAAAAAATGTTAACCATTTTTAACTTATCTGTTGACAGGTTCTATGACTGGCTGCCACGTATTCTTTTCTTTGTGCAATCGTATCTACCTGCACAGACAGTCAAGCAATCAACAGCAAAGATGCTGCTTGTTTCAGGGACAAAGAGATACTGCTTATAGTACAGTCTGGCCAGCCACGGTTTCTCCAGCTCACCCAGTTCCTAAGGTACTGCAATTTCTATTATCTAATGTGTTCAGTCATGTAGAGTTCAGCTGCAGGCATGATCAAGTGTATTTGTTGTCCAACAGCTGGGGGTTTGGATCACTGTCCTGTTGCTTGATCTGGTATTTGAAATAGGATCATTGGTGAGAGAAGTTTTCAGCTGCCTACCATGTTAAACACAGTTATTAGGGACTTTAAATTTGGGGCTTGTTCACTTAGGGTAGTATGAATGTGGAAAATCTTAATAATCTGTCAGCACTTTTGCACTTCTGGGCCCAGATTCTCATTTTGGACAATTGGAGATGGTCCTACCAAGAGTCAGTAGGAACCATTAATGATTGTCTGAGTCCTTTTCTGTATAAACCTCTAGCAAGCTACTTATAAAAACATTCATATTTTGCTGAAGGTTTTGTTAATCAATTAAGTCAGATTTAGGAAGAGAGTATACAATACCTGCTGGTAGCTGCCACGCAGCCCCACTGCATGTTCCAAAACTGTCTTCACTGTGCCTGAGTGTTTTTTTTTTACTTGCAACATATACTTTTATGTACTTTAGAACCAAAAGGAACTTTTTTCCATGTGATTTTAACATGTGTCTAACTTCTGGTCTTCTTTTTCTTCTTTTTTTTTTTCTTCCCTTTCCTCCTCCCCCCATTTAATTACAGCATGCAGATTAACTGTTTAGTATCTTCCCTTCAGGCAAAAGAAAACCAAAATACCTTTCCTAAACAGTGCTTCAGGATCTGTATTAATACTTTTTTAGGTTTTACTTTTCACCTTATTATAGATTTCTTATTCAAAATATAGAGTATTTCCATGGGCCAGAAGTATTTCAAAGTTGTTAGATAGGAAAGCAGATAAGGATGTAGGACCCTTACACCTAAGGGGCTGTGGAAGCTCCATGCAAGGGGAGAGCATAGTTATATGCTTTAGATATTTTCAAAAGTTTAAAAATTGTAGAACTTTTTTTCCTGTATTTAAATGCTTCTTTTAGGACAAAGAGGGAGAAATATATTGTCATTCTGAAAAACTGTCTTCACAGATCAGAGTTCTCAGGTTGTCTAAAAATCAGTCCAGTTCTTTAACTCTAAAAATTTCAGGGCAAAGTTACTGCCTCTTACAGAGTACACCAGAAATCACACTGAAATAGCATGGTTGTTTTCAAGATGTTGGTGTGAAAAACTGTATACGTAGACATTTGTATCTCTGCTACTTTGGGCTTCTACTTTAACAGATCTTGCAAGTCAGGGGAGTCAGGTCTCAACAGTTTCTAGATATGTGCCCTCCAACGGGAAAGTGAGGGTGCTATGGTTATGGAGTTGCTGATCCAGGAAATGGAGGGTTTTTTTTCACTAAATTAAGTCCCAGCCCACTGCAATAGGATGTTGATATGCTGTTAATTTGAACAAAATGGAAATCTGAAATTCTGTTGACCTTAGTCCACCAAAGGTAGTTTCACATTTTATCAGAGTAAAAATTAAATACCTGTAGGAGTAACAGTAGTCCTATTTAAAGCCCATCTAGAACTAATTGGCTGTACCACTCTCTACTCCTACAACCTGCCAGTTTATGGTCTTCTTGTGTACAGCCCACATACACGCTTTGGTTCCTGCTATTTGATTCTGTATTCTGTGAACTTAATGCAAAACTCACCCTGTGGCTGTCATGGCAGAGAATCAGCTCAGCTGTGATGGGTGAAGGGATTCTTCCTCAGCCAATGAAGCAGCCCAGGAACCTCCAGGAGAAAGTGTATTTCCATCTGTACAAGATGCATCTCTGTGCATTTAACATCTCTGTTACTGTTATTATTAGCTTGTTGTATTTATACACATGCCATGAAACTGTTGTGGATTTTAAAAAATCAGAAATTAATTTCCAGAACTTTATGTGTGGGAAAAAATGAAGTTTATTGCACTTTCCTTGACACAGCATCATGTTGTAGATGGACAAATTTGGGCATAAGCAAAGGATCTAGATTAAGAAGTGAAAACTTACAAATAAAGTAAGTTAAATCCTAAGGTTCTTAGTCAAAAAGCAATCTTGTGAAAGTTAATCAGAGTCTTTTCTGAATGAGAAAATAAGGATTTGATCAGTTTTATTTCTGAGCCTAATTCTGTATGTTTGTCCCATCGATCCCAACGTTTAGATGCCTTTTGTAGAAATTGTGCTTCTTTCTTTGCAAAAGAAAATGAGTTTTAAAATCTTCTCACAGTTTCACAGCTTGCAACTGTCTGTGCTGGAAGTCAGCTGCAGTATCTGGGGTTTCAGCACTGGAAGGCTAACAAACTGTACAAGTCAGTAGTAACAGGCAATGTTAAGTTCAAAAGGGCAGTGGAAGAAATACTGAGGCAGCCTTGAGGGTTTGCCCTGATGGCTTAGGAAGGTCGATACTACGACAGAAAGGGCAAGCTGCCATGAAGCAGGAGGCAGTATCTGAGAAAATGATCCCATTGTCATGCTCAGTTTTCTGATCTTCATTTTCAATCCTTTTTCTCCAAGCACATAAAGAAGCCAGACTATGTGACGACAGGCATTGTACCAGACTGGGGAGACGACATAGAAATTAAAAATGAAGATCAGATTCAAGGGCTTCGTCAAGCTTGTCAATTGGCCCGTCATGTCCTGCTTCTGGCTGGAAAGGGCTTGAAGGTAACAATTACAGAAGTCCCAAAGCAGCTTGAATGCATTTTTTGCTTTCAGTTATTTTGGGTTTTTTTCTACCTTTTTTTTTTTAAACTTTCCCTTAATGTGCATCCAACTTTTAAGTTAAATTGTGATAAAAATAAGGGATTTATTAAGTTTTGATCTGGTCTGTAATATGACCTTTTAATTATTTCTGTATTTTGGACCTATGTAGTACTTAGAGTGAGTTGCTGGCGCAGGTGTAATGTCTCTCAGTCTGTAATCTCCCTCCATTAGGATTGTGCCAAATCATGTGAGTTTCCCATAAGACCCTCGCTACATTTTTTCCTTTCATTTCATGGCCCATCTTCCTCGTGCGTCGTGCTTTCCAGCTCTTCATGTATGCAAGTTTGAAGGGCTGGGTTGCCTCCTCTCTTCTTGTCCATCCTTTGGCCCCTCACGGTCCTGTGGGGTCCGGTGTGACTCCTAGAGCTGCCATTGGTAAAAACAGCTGCCAAATTCTACACAATTTTCTGGAGTGCATTGGTAATAAAGCCTTGTGGTTTCCAGAAATGTTTCTACAGTATGCTTTTTGGGATACTTCCCAAGTTAAAATGTACTGGGAGGAGTCTATTACCAGGTTTTGCAGATGAAGGAGTGCTTTTTTCGCCTTGCCTTGTTATTTCATGTAATAGCATATGGATAGGGTAAAATGGGTTGAGTAGCTGTGAGATGCAGAGATAGATGGGGACTGCAGGTTAATGCCGTTGACTTAAAAGGGGGAAAAAAATATCTGTTTACTGAGCATTTTTTCTTTCAGCTGTCATCACACTTTCCAAGAAATTTAATTCTGGACCTGGGGTGGCCAACAACAAAACTGCCTACAGCTCTAATCTTACATAGGCTTATGCTTGCTTAACTTCTTCGTGTGCAATTATTTCCCAGTGCAGTAAACTTACTCGTGTAAAGTTAAGAGCATACACGTTTCTGCAGGATCATGTATATACAATGTGGGTTTTGAATGAGAGCAGTTTTTCACTAGTACTCTTTAGTTGTTATCATGTGTAAAATACATATGTATGCAGCACGGTATAGCTTATGATGCAGTTCATATTATGTGCCAAACTGTACATAATAGCAAAATATTGCATACATGTGATGAGCATTTGGAGCAAGAAGGTGTATATAAGGTAAGAATTACGTGACCAGGAGCTGTAGACTGGGAAGGAGGTGGCATTAGGTATTGTGGTGCTGAGACCACTGCCCAGGTCAGCTGCAGACAGGTGGTGAGCACTGTTTTACACCAGTGAGTGTTTGGCCAAGACCCTCCCTCATTGTGACAGCACGTGTCTTCTACTTCCCAGCCTGATGTTGCATGTGACCAGTTTATAACCATTTGTTCTTGTGCCAGCTCCACTCTTCAATTTAAACAGCTTCCTCCCTTTCTTTGAGTCTGTCCCCTTCACACAGTAGTAGAGCTATTACAGCTTTCAGTGCACCCGGCTAAACAAACCAAGGTCTTTTAGGCTATTCTCATAAGGTAAACTGAATTGCTATTTTATTTGAAGAGACCCATCCCTCCACCTGTTCCTGTTGTCTTGCTGAACCTACCCTAAATGCAGCCCTCCAAACCACCTTTAGCTAGTGGCAGTAGCGTTCCCCCATATGACAAAAGTGCATTATAATGCATGGATGCATAAAGACGAAGTTTAAGCTGAGTGTTGTTTCGATACTGCCATTCACTGCCTGTAAGACTTAAAAATACAATGCAGTATTATATATGACAGTGTTTCCTAGGTTTGAGTTAACGATATTGAAATAAAGCAGCAAATTCTATGACATGGAAGTATTTTGTTAGATACCATCATAGAATCATAGAATAGTTAGGGCTGGAAAGGACCTTAAGATCATCCAGTTCCAACCCCCCTGCCATGGGCAG
>JAOEHX010053533.1:0-32556 GCA_025448015.1 Bolborhynchus lineola | reverse complement strand
TTCTGGTGCTCTGAAACTCTCCTATAAAAGTAATATTTCTGCGCAATAAATTGTTCAACGCCTTGATCATATTGGTCGATTATTACGTTGTTCCTGTAGCCCCCGCAGATAGGTTAGAACGAATAAGTAAGGATATGAACTATGACTTTGTTTCTGTCTCTTCACAAATACTGCTCACAGTACCAAATGGCTTTGGCTAAAACAAGACAGTTTGCATAACTGCAGAAAAAACAGTGTCTTCTGATATCTCAGATTATGATGCGCTTGCAAAGATGGATACAGATATGTTTGACATGGCAACACTGGTAATTTTTTGAGTTTTGAAGCTGTGTTCCAATATGTTACTGTAATTACACGTAGTTGTTGAATGTTCGAAGCTCATGTAAACATTCTTTTCCAGACCTGGTAATAGGCTACTATCCATAAAAGGAAAATTAACTATAAATATTGTTTTTTCATGCTGTTTAATCTTCTAGTCTCGTTTAATTGCTTTGTTCTTTCTCCTATTCATCAGCTATAATAAAATGTTTTAAAAAAAGTCCTTAATGAAATCAATCACTGTCAAAGCTTCATTGTTTCTAGGTATTGATTGCTACTCTGCTAGAATTTTCAAGAAACATCAGTTTTTTATTTCAGGAAAATTCGGATGCTTTGAAATCTGAGGAAGGTACAGGCCAGCTAGTGTAGTTAGTGTTGTTACTTGTTATTTGGCTACCAGCTCTCAAACAGATGCACTAAAGTAAACTTTTAACAGTTCATAAAGAGTTAATATGCATATTCGTAAGTATGTAATATTTTGGTTGAGCCATTAAAATTGTAACTCTTGATATTACTTTTTTGTCTGCGATATGCTTTAAAGGTATATTAATCATTCAATGAACTTCTGAATATTATATTTGTATATACTATATACTTTAGAAACCATGAGCTATTTTGGATTTCTTTTGAGGTTTCTATAAATGTCATAATAAATTTATGATTTTTTTTGCCCCTTCAACTATGATGTATTATGAAGAACAGCACCTTTAATTTCTCTGTTCATCACCCAATAGACCTCCAGCCACAAGTGTTGCCGTTTGACTGACGTATACAGTTCAGAAATATTTCCTAATGTTTCACCAACTTGAGTTTTGAAAACTTCTTAACAACTTCTAAAAAGAATTCTTGACAGTATTTCTATATTCTGAAAGTGCAGAACATTTATGATGTGACTAACACTAAAATGGATCAATGGATACTTGTGTCTCTCAACATAAGTATGCACTATTTTAATTAATTGTGACTGTACATAGCCACTAGCCAGCACATGGAAGATACAGGGGAAACTAAAGAATTAAATCTGGCCGTGAATACTGAAACAGCAAAATAATCACACAGTTGTAGAATGGTTTGAATTGATAGGGACCTTTGATGGTTGTCTAGTCCAGCCTTGTCTCCTGCAATAAGCAGGGACATCTTCAGCTGGATGAGTTTGCTTAGAGCCCTGTCCAGTCTTATTTCTAGGGATGGGGCATCTACTGCCTCTCTGGGCAACCTGTTCCAGTATTTCACCACCCTCATTGTAAAAAAATATTTTCCTTACATCTAGTCTAAATCTCCCCTCTTTTAGTGTAAAACCATTACCTCTCATTGCAACAGGCTCTACTAAAAAGCATGTCCCCATCTTTCTTATAAGGCCCCTACAAGTACTGAAAGGCGACAGTCAGGTCTCCCCAAAACCTTATCTTCTCCAGGCTGAAAACCCCAACTGTCTCAATCTTCCCTCACAGGACAGGTATTTCATCCCTCTGATCATTTCTGTGACCCTCCTCTGGACCCATTCCAATAGGTCCATGTCTTTCCTATGCTGAGAAATCTGAAAGAAGAGTCCTGACAGTTTAGATGGCAGCAACTAGAGTTGCAAAGAGAAAGTTACAAGTTATTGGCATAAATTTCAGTTATTCCCAATTTCCCTAAATATGATCCCTAAATACAACTTCTGAGACACAAGGCCAGAGGAGTTTTAAAGCTGTCAGTGAATCTTCAACACAGTCAGACTCCCAGCTTCAGGGATGAAGGTCTGCCAGCCCTGATACTACAATTGCCAGCAGGGCCTACAGAGCATCAAGATTCAGTTCTATCAGAAGGGACTTGAACTTGCAGCAGTGCAGTGACATGCACTTTTCTTTCCTAATACAGAAAACAAGCACTTCTGCAGGGTCTTATTTTGAGACTACTCATCATTAGGTCATGGACCACGTTACTGGTAGCAAATCAGTTGCAAGAACCTACCCTAACAAGTAAGTCATATATAGGAAAACAGTGTCAGTACTTGTGACTAGAGGAAGTATCCTTCCTTTCTATCTCTGAGTCTATTTTGGCTCTTTGAAAGATGACATGACAATCTGTCCTATCATCTGTTCTATCACTTGTACTGTTACATATTGTGGCTCCCAAGAACAGAAAATACAGTGGAAAAACTTGACAAAATCCATAGTTAAAAGCCATGTTATTTTTAAATTTTGGGTTTGTTTTGTGGAAAATATATGACTTTTTCATTTCTTAAGCAGAAGTTGATCTCTGATGTAAAAAAGCTGTAGCCTCTGTGGCATGATTTGCTTTCTGAATTGTTTGGCAAGGGCATTTGTGTTTTGTTATTAATCTGGGCCATTAGAAAGAAGACTAAGAAGTAGTTTGGGGTTGGCCACTGTAAAATTGATGAATAAAGCAAATGCATTCATCTGAAAACATTCTGGTTCTTAGGCTGTATTTCTGAGCTTTCAAGCACTCTTGTTAATTATTCATTGATAATTGATCCTGCTGGGAATTAAAAGCAAAGAGCGCTGCTAACTGGATAGTGAGAATAATATGGATTCATACCTACTTTTTAGTTGGAGCATGAAGTAATGAAAGCAAAAAAGCCTGTGGCACAAATTGGTGGAACCCTGAGAAATTCTGCAGCATGAGTATTTTTTTGTCTGGTATTGATATGTTTGATAAACTCAGTGTCTTCAGTAGTTGCTCTGTCACACACCTGGAGAACAGAGCTGTAATTTGTGCAACTAGAAGGCTACCAGGAAAGGAAGTAATTGAGCACTTTGGTGGATCTGCCAGGACCTTGTCTAGTTTATGTCTGTTGAATCACAAATACTTCTGTGAGTAGTAGAACTGAGGAAGATCCAATTTCATGTTTGCATCTTCTGAGGATCTGATAGTGTCTGCGCCATGACCAAAATTTTCCCCACAGTTGGGATATTCATTAACTGAATTTGGGCAGATACTAGAATTGGACTGGGTGTGTGCATATAAGGAGTGTCATGCCATAAGAGTGATTACTTTTTTAAGGCATTCTTTTCTTGTTAGCCTGGTTTTCTGTAAAATATGCCTTGTCTTACTTCTTCACTTCTCTGCTGTGTGATGGGTTGGCCTTTTTTTTTTTTTTTTAATCCCCTGATACAGTATAGTTCAGTTATCAATAAGGGTATTGCCATAGGCTCAACTTGCCTTTAGCTCAAATGCTGTCTTGGGCTGATGCAGTTATATTGCTTTTGGTTCTGGGGCAGTGTAGGCTTCCTGGGTATGTGTGGTGATCTCTTGTCCATGTTCTGTGGGAATAACTGGCCCGTTCTTAGGGCCTTTATCTTGATGCACAATTACAGGCCTTGTCTTAGCCCTAGCAGATTCAGCAAGGCAGCTTACTTACGGAAAGATATACCAATTTGACTAAATTAAATACATTTGGTTTGTAAGAATTCATACCCAGACTTTAGAAATTAGATGTGATGAAGTCACTGTGGGTTGAAGGTAAAATAAGGCGTGGCATAAACAAGGATTTTGCTGTTTAGCAATGTCTGTATATATGGGGCAGTTCAGTTCATTTAAAACCTGTTTGCTTTTCCTTACCTGCAAATCGTAGAGTGACTGTTTGAAGAAGATCCTGTGTCTCAGAGTGTGGGGTGAATGGAAGGTTAAACATTTTGACTGGCACTCAGGTGACTCTTGTGCAATAATTTCAGTGGTACAGTCAAAAGAGTGGACAATCATGGGGAGAAGAAAGGGATGGAGAAAGGTGGAAGGAAGACTCTTGAACATGTTTTCCAATGTTGCATTAGGAAAAAAGGACCTTGGGCTTTGATACTTGGCTGCAACTGGGTCCCCAGCAGGGATATGGGGACATGCTTAATGCTTGCCCAAGTGTTCAGGACTGCAAAGAAAAGGGCGGCAACCCAGAATCCCTCTTCACATTCTTCCTGAGGTGATAGGGAGACAGGGAGAGCTGGGACATGGGCTGTATTGTATAAAATAGTGACTGTTTCCCTGCATGGTCATAGAAGAGCCAGATATATTTGCTTTATACATTAACATGAAAGAAAATGTAGAGCTTTTTCTGCAGTAAGATGCTGATAAATACACAAGATAGGCAAACTTTAGAGAGTTCAAAGATGATGATAACGGTGATTCAGAGATTCTTTTTGGCATGAAGCTCAGGGTTTAATGGGCCACTTTTAACAATGTTATTCACACAGGTATCATTGTACAGTTGCTAAACGAAAATAGTTTAAACCTTAAGCAGAGAGGCAGAGAATCTCTGCATTGTTCTCCAGTTCCTGTTTCTATGGAACAGCTTATTCGTATCCACTTAATGGTTTGTACAAAGTTCATATTCTTGCCATTATGATTACTGGAACTGCTTTTTGTTTATTTTGTATGGGATGTTCATGAGAAGCACTCAGTCATGTGCACTTCTAATAACAGGTTTATCCACAAACTACATCTTGCTTCTTCACTATTGAGGTGAGCACTTGTGCTAGAACACTGTTTTTCCTGAAATGACTGGGCTTCACCCAATTTCTGTTCTTTCTGGCTGCCCTTCATGTAAAATTGGGTACCACTATCCCTTTTGTAGTCTTATACATCCAAGGTGTATAGGTGAGTGGCAATTTCTGTTATCTTTGAGTTAGTGATATTAGTTAGAGATATTGAAAGTCTTGAATGTCAAGGCTATTTCATATGATAAAGTAATGTCTGTTACTAGGGGGCAGGAATTACATATTGTGTCATTATATCCAAGATACCTAGGTGTAAATTCTTTCTTTTGGACGTGTAGGATATACGATGTTTGTGCAACCTGGCTGTTGCACATAAAAACCAGCATGGTAGAAAGGAGCAGATCAAGTGGTTTTGTACAACTGATGTTTAGAAATGTATACCTCATTGGAAAAAAAAAATTCTTTCTGTGGGAGAGGTGGAAGTAGAGGGTGTCAGTAGAAGGGGCATCGGACATGAAACTTGATGTCTCCATAGGCCTTTAGAATAGGAAGAGGTGTGTGACACATGGGCAATGAGGGAACTGTGGATGGCAGTGCATTCCTAAGTAGTTCTGCAGTTCTGTGCAAGGAATAAGAGATACAAAAAGAAATGCACAGAGGCAAAGGAATGCATAATCTGGTATATTATCATCCTAAAAGAGGGTAGCCTGTTCTCTCCTTTGCTCTCTAGCTTGCTGCAGCAGAGAGTGCAGTTACCTGAGTATTTTGCTGCCAGGCCTGACAGACGGTTAGAGAGAGAACAGTCAGGATCCAAGGTCATTGCACACCAGACACTGAGGAAATGTAAATAGAGTTTATCTCAGAAAGACATTAATAGTCTCTTGCACCCCTCAACCTGCCCTGCCTTTCCCCACCCTCCAATAAACCACATACCTTTTTAGCCCTGGGTACAATCACAGAGTAACTGTGCGCAGTACAGTAGAAAGCAGATATAAATTAATTAGGGGAATAACGTTATCCTTCTTTGTATAGGTCTAGTGACATCTGCTACAAGTGTTGTTATATCATGATTCTAAGGCAGCCTTATGAAAGTTATTTCTACTCCAGTGGACACAAGGAAGAGTTTCCTCTAGATATAGAAGCTTCCATCCACTAACAAAGGTATCTTATGTAGAATTTAATTTAGAATGAAGCACCATTTTCAAGGATTTAGGCTCATTGTTTTTAGCAGAACTCATGCCATGAAAACTATGGAACACCTATCTTTTGAAGACCCAGTCTTTTAAAGATGTCTAAAATTTGCCATTGAAAAATTAAGGTACTTTTCAGAAATTTTCAGAATTTAGTATTTCGTCTGTACTAAGCCCAGGTGACACCATGTTACACCATGGAGAATTTATGTATGAATTTCTGGTTAAGTTTTTACTTTCTCTCAGGCAGAGCTGTTATTATTATTCTGTTTCATACTAAAATGCAAAACCACATCAGCCAAACCTAAGGCATTGCTCACAAACCCAGAATGAACACAGCAAGTTGATTTTATAAGTTTGAAATTACATTTCAAATCCAGATTTTCCCAAATGTTTCTCTGTAAAACAGCATGTAAGTTCCTTACACATTTTGTACTTTGTGATCCCACACAGAAATATTACCTGGAACAAAACTACTTCAGAATAATGAGGAAAGGAACTATTGCAGTAATAGGTCAGAAAACACGTGTGGCTGTATGGGGATCTCTTATCAGCCTTATATTTTCTCAGTGTTATTAATCTGGATAAAACTAATTAAATATCTTAGTTGCACTGGAAATATATATAGAACACACGTCTTGTAACTTTAATAGCTTTACCTAGCTCCTCACTTGCTTAATTATTGATCCTAAAGTATAATTCTTCAGACTCACAAAGACCATTTTTATGCAAAAGAGGGAATTACTTTGAGCACAGGAGCAGAATAGTGAAATATAGACCTACTCCTATAAATTATGGTATTTGGTATCCACTGGGAACAGGAATGTCAGACTCACAGAAGATAGTTTATCCTTTCATTGATATGCAAGTTTTTCATCGAATTCTGTAAGGATTTAGCATGGCCATCTTCTATCCCTTCCATAGTGAGGAGGCAATTTGAAAGAACACTGAATGAGGTCGTATAGTTTTCCTCCACCACAAAGCCTGGCTGCATGATCCCTTGATATTGATATGATCACTAATTCCTGGCTCTGATTCTTAGGGTTTATCCTATATGCCTGGCTTGGTCAGTCTTCGTAATTGTGCATACATGTTCTGTGTTTGCCTGTGTGAAATATCTTGCTGTATTCACTTGTGGTTCCACTACATACACTATTATGTAGAAGTAGACATACTGTAAGATCTCAACTGCATAAAGCCTTTAAGGGAAATGGTATAGAAAAACATAGGTCAGTGAACAGGCTAAATTGTCAGATCAGAATTTGGGTTTTGTGAAATATTGTCTGTAGCTTCAGATGGCAACTTCAGCCATAAAACATACATTTCAGGTAATTATGTAATGGAAAAATAGATCCACACAGAGAGACTCAGTTGCTTCCTGGAAAAAAACCAGCAGCAATGCCACACTTTTCATCTGCAGATTTCTATCACTGTACTCTGGCTGTGCAGGTGAGCCATAAATCATTCCTGACAATCCCGCCTACTGTGATTAATATCAACTGAGTATAAAGGAGAGCTGGCTATTTGGCAATTTGCCAGATGTTGCAGCGGGGTAATCCACAATCTGGTTGAGGCTGGTCAAAAGCTCCACTCTGTGGCTGCAGAGCTGCAGCCATTCCAGTGTTAGGCTGGTCACCAGCACATGTGGTAACAGACTTGTCCCTTGGGATCTGAACCAACAGAGTGCCCATTGCCTTCTCCTGTCTTTGCCTCTTGCAATGAAAGAGGCCAATTCAAGGAAATAGTGAAAGAAGCTACTCTGGCAGCTCCATGCCCTCTGAGAATTTCCTCTGTACAACAAAGATCACTCAGTTAAATTCAGCAAACTTAGGGATGTTTTCAGCATCCAAGAGAAGAAATTGATCGGTGACCCAGTTCTTCTATTCCATTTGATTGCCTTACTGAGCCAGAATTCCTAACACCAAGGGAATCCCTGGGGTCTGATAGATTTGGTGTGAAAAGAGATGTTTGAATTAAGCACTTTGTGGATGAAGAGGGCACAACAGCTCAAACCAGCTTTAGCTATTCCTACTTCTAGTAAGAAACTGTAGTAATATTTGGAGTCTGCCTGCAGGTTTTAAATAGAAAATCTATTTTTTCTGCTGTAGCTTAAAGTTTCATACATAATATATAGTAGGTGTACAATGCGTTGCTGATACTGTTATGTGTAAATCACCTTCTGTAAGCAGAGCTAACGGAAGTTCCTACTCCTATCAGACTTGTAATTCAAAGAGTATGCAAAACTTAACAGCAAAAAAAAACCTGCAAGCCTGTAAGTAGAAAAAATCTGCAGGACTGTGTCCTCCACACTTCCAATGGGATTTGTGAATTTTTCTTTTCTTTTTTTTTTTTTTTTCTGTTCAAATGAGGTGAATGTAAAGCTTTGCACTTGTATTAGTGATGCCCATACTTACTGAATGATACATTTACAGGGTTTGTTTCTGATGGCAAATATTTGTGTCTTGTTATTGTAGCCCCAAGCACGGTTCATTATTCCTCAGTTCATCAAAGCCCCCCGAAAGCCCCTGACACAACTGCAGCTCCTAGGAAATCTTGTTTTTTCTTTTTTTTTACCTCTATTTGTGCTGTTCCCTAACATTCAATTCCACTGGGTTTATACTGTTGCGGGTATGCTTAGGAAGTAGCTACAGTATTATGAATGTTACTGCAAACTACCAATTTCAGTGAAATCCTCAATAATTCAAATGCATTAGTGACCTAATGTATATAAGGTAAAAGTAGTCCCAGTTGAGTGAAAACAAGAAGTCATAAAAGGTAAGAATCTAGTGAGGTCATTCACACCGATAAAGTGAACGTGATCACGATCATGTCCATGCACAACCCTAGCTTTGTCAGAAGCTCATTGTTCTGCCATCAAAAGCTATGAATGCATCCATAGTAATTTTCTGAAGGAAGCACTAACAAAGAAATACAGCAATTTGAAAAACTGGTTGAAAGGCCCATTCTGTTTCTTGAGAATATAAGAGATTACATCAGTCTGAAGGTTTCTAATGATTACATTTGGCAGTAGGAGACTCTAAAGTTAAGATTAGTACCAAGTTATTAACTAATCATAAATGCTCATTGTTGTCAGGCTTCCCTGTGTATTGCTTACAGCTTCCTCTAATTCATCTGGACTTACTTATAGATGAGTTGCAACTATGTCGTGGTTTAACCCGAGCTGGCAACTAAGCACCACTCAGCCACTTGCTCATTGCCCCTGGTGTGGTGGGGGAAAGAATTGGAAAAGAAAAGTGAGGAAACTCATGGGCTGCGATCAAGACAGTTTATAGGTAAAGCAAAAGCTGTGCACACAAGAAAAGCAAACCAGGAATTCATTCATTACTGCCCATCAGCAGGCAGGTGTTCAGCCATCTCCAGGAAAGCACGATTCCATCACACCTAATGGTTACTTAGGAAGACAAACACTGTAACTCCAACTGCCCCCTTCCATCCTGCCTTCCTTCGGCTTCCCCCAGCTCTTTGTGCTGCACATGAGGTCATAGGGTATGGAATGTCCCTTTGGTCAGTTGGGGTCAGCTGTCCTGGCTGTGCCCCCTCCCAGGTTCTTGTGCACCCCCAGCCTCTTCACTGGTGGGGTAGGGAGCAGAAAAGGCCTCAACTTTGTGTAGGTGCTGCTCAGTGATAGCAAAAACATCTCTGAATTATCAGCACTATTTCCAGCACAAATCCAAAACAGCCCCATACTAGTTACTGTGAAGAAAATTAACTCTATCCCAGCCAAAACCAGCACAAACTTGGGTTGAAATGAACACCATGTACAGGAAATTACAAAAGAAGATTGTGCAAGATGCTTCTTCCATGACGTAACTTACATTAAATTGTTAATCATAAACCTAGGGCTACTCAGTTTTAGATAGCATATACAGCTGTTACACAGCCAGATGAAATGTCGTCTGAGGAGTCTGGTGAAGTTGCTCTGCTCTTACTGACATTTGTTGGAAGCCATACTCTGCACATAAACCAAGCAGAGAGCAAAACCTTGCTTCAAAAATAAAAGTTTTGTGTATGGGAAGGACAGTGAATTTTTAAAAAACAGTTTATTTTAGCAAGGACATGCTTTTATTTTGTCTTTTCTGGACACATGGCCAAACCTAACCCTAAGGGAAATCATTTGCTACAGCTTGGTGGTATATTACAGTATTTTCTGACAAGATTTGTTTGCTATGTCAGTTTTAAAAGCCAGTCATGTAGATCAAAACCAGAAAGCTCAAATGTTCCCAAACATTCATTGTGAGAGATATTTTTCCCCTTAAAACAAGTCCTCTTTCTTTTTTGTTACCTTAATTAACACAAACTTTTACTGTAATAATGATTTAGGTAATCTTTTAAGCTGAAATTGCACATGTCAGATGGAATGTACCATTCCCATATTGTTATTATTCATAAGCCAGTCTATAAAACAATACTATGTTTCTCTGCATGGGCTATGCTAACTAGCTTGCAATTTCTGGCTGATTCTAGTCTAGATTAGGTTCTCTCTCTTCAAGTAATGAATTTTTTAATTCCAAAGAGATGTGTTCATCGCATCACAGCTTTTATTTTGTTGCATCTTTTTTTCTCTTTTGACATTCTTGTCCTACTGTAGGTAGTTGCTATACCATGTTTATGGAAGGGAAATGAACAAACTGTGTACTGTTACAAACTACCATGCTTGCAACAGTATGATAGTACAGTACCTTACAATGTAGGGAATCATGAGTAATACAGGGGAGTGGTCTGGATCAGTTCCTAACAACCTCTATGTGCATCTGTCAACCTAACCTCATTAGATAGTAACTGCTTCTATTTTTACTGATAATGTGATCAAAAATCTTTTCTTCCTCTTAAATTCAGTGCTCATGAAAAGAAAAAATCAGATAATTTTGAAGTGGTTTAAAATCTGTCAGGCATTTCTAGACAGATCTGTATATTCTGGTTCACACTCATTGATATAAGTGCTACCTCCCTGTACATACTTGGGCTTCTCCAAAGGCAGCAGTTCTTTTCTTCATGCTGGTCCGGCAGAGACCACATTGTAAAATTGCAAAAGAATAGTACATTGTACACTCTTTATACACAGTGGCTGTGCATTCTTCTGCCATTGTCCGACAAGGAGCAAGATTTTTACTGTGCATCTTGCTAAACCTGTACAGTGGGCTGAATGGAGGATTAATAGGTCCGACTGTTAAAGGGAGCTTTGTATTAAATATTCTGTTACAGCCTCCTAAGACAAGGAGACATGTCAATTGTGGAGGAAAAAAAAAGTGCTGGATGAACAAAATAACGTTTTGTTAAATCTGTAGATCCCAGGTATAAGGGCATGCCTACGAAAATGAAAAGAAGTGCAAAACAGTTACACTTTTTAAAAATTATACTCATGACTATGACCAAACTGTTTCCATAATTCATGCAGAAAATTATACTGAAGGGAATGAGAGTCACATATCTCAGTGATTGCCATAACATCTTTAGAAAGGAAAAGGAGAATTCCATTTTGCAATGTAGTGGTGCTGTATTTGTGAGTACTGTGCCAGCTTTGAGTTACAAAGTAGGCAAAGATGTGAACCAACCCCTATGGAGGTTATACTGTGTAGAGGCCAGGTTCGCCAGTCCAGGTGCTTCGTGATGTTTTGATGACAGGTTGCAGATCAAAATTCTTTGCTACTGTGAGTTTTCTAAAACGTCACTTATTTTCCACAGCAGGTCTTCCTAGGCTGTGCTGTTTATCCACAGGACCACAGGAACTACTTTGAAGTAGTCCATGGACAAAGTCTTTCTGGCTGTATTTCTCCGAAGCAGACCGGCAATAGCTAATGGAGTGGTAGATTATTCATCAAGGCCCACATGCCTGACCCGATGTTTTGCAAAGCCCAGTAGAGAGCTTGGAATTCTTGTCTCTGCTTCCAGGATGAGGATATGGGAAGTGGGATAAACCACTTCCTCCTCTCTGCTTACATAGCCTGGCAGAGAGTTGAGCACTGGCAATACCCAAACAAGCTAAATTCAGAAATCAAGGATTTTAGAGAGTAATTATAAGTACTTGTGCAATAAGTATACTTTAAGAATCCATTAGCAAAGGGAGCATGTTCCACAAGTTTTCTGCCAACAGTTAACTATGGTTGAAATGTGCTGTTTCTCCTTTCTGTTTTCTGCTTGGTATTGAGTCTTCTTTGCCAAGTGCACCTTTACCTGACAGCCACTTGCCCAGGAGGCTTAGGCTGTGTTGAGTCAGGCCTTAGCTTGCAAATCCGTGTCTAGAGCTGTCCCCCTGTGCTTTTGTCTGGCACTGGCACATTTAGCCTGGGGCTACTGGTGGCTGAACTCTGTACTTGATGACACGGTGGAAAGAGGCTTAAAATACTGCAGTAGGTGCAAAAGTCAATGTGTCACTGCTGCTGCTTGTAATTACCTTACGTCAGTAATGCTGTAGCATGCAGTGCTGTTTTACTCTGCTGCAGGCCATATATAGCGTGTTACATTTTGATCTGCTCAGAAAAACAGAATGGATTCTTTTTGTTTGTAAACAGCAGTTGAGTGAAAGAAAAGGGTAATGGAGCCTGAGGGTGTTTGATGGATTGGTGCTAGCTTTGAATCTATTTGCTGACAAGATAACAACCCATATGTGTATTGCCAATGTCAATTTGGCCTGTACTTGTTATTGCTTCTAGAGTGCAATTGTGGTCTAAACCAATCTGTTCCGATTTCACCTTGGGAGATGCAATTCTGGAAGGAAAATGCGGCCTGGCTAAACTGGTGTGGTATGCCTTCCTGTGACCCTCTTATCACATGAGTTATTTCAAATAAGACTCCCCTTGCTCTTAACAAAAAGGACATAGAATCATAGAATCATAGAATAGTTAGGGGTAAAAAGGACCTTAAGATCATCTAGTTCCAACCGCCCTGCCATGGGCAGGGACACCTCACACTAAACTATGCCACCCAAGACTCTGTCTAACCTGGCCTTCACATATTCTTTGATGGATAGATTGCATGTCCTGTTACTTTCAAATGTGAATCTTCACATTTAAGGAGCTTCTTCAATGCAAATGAATTGGTTTGTACCATTCATCAGATGCAAAGATGACTTAAAATGAGCATATGGAGGCATGTGAGAGGCTTGTACTGCAGCTGAATGTGTCTGGGGGTAAAGGAGTACCAATCAATTTATATTAAATAGTTGCATTTTAAAACATCTATTCTGGACCTGGGGCAAGTGTCCATGAAGTTTGAAAGATAGCATCATCTCATGCCACCTCATCCCACATTTTCTAAGCAAGTTCAGATCTGCTTTATTTAATGTCAATTAGATTTACTGCATTCTTATAACACATTAGAAAAGAAACATATCTTCAGACAAACATGGTTTTAAAGTGGGATTATAATTCCAGGGCCTTCAAACACTCATGTTGCAATAATAAAAGCAGACTTGTCTGATTAATTTTGCAAGGCAGAAATGGTTGTAACATGCTCATACCTATTAAATCACATACCTAATAACAAGTATAGATTGTGAATGTGAAATTCATAACTCTTACAGTAAAGTGTAGAGTGTGAGACATGTTAAAATTCTTAGCATACCAAAGGGTGTGAACCAGATTTGGAAATCTGATAGTGGTTTTTAACACCTCTTTTAAAATTAGGTAGACACAGAATAATCTAATCAAGATGTATTTCCAAAGTATGGAATGAAATCTACTCTGAACCCAACTTCCTGCATTTGTGAACTGCATATCCATGAAGTTCTCAAAGAAAATGATATACAAACCAGGTTTCTTCCTCTTAGTGAGCAGAAAAAAATATGAGATATTTAATATTCTAACAGAATGCAAATGCTGTGGTTTTGTAAAACTGTGCTTTAAAAGTAAACATTGAAAGCAATTGGAAGTGCAGAGGCAATCATGCTGTCTCATGCGCCATCCATTCTCGTCAAGTCAGCTGATTATGAGTAATTATAAACATGATTCTGATTACAGTGGAGAGCCAGGCCTCATGAATGCTTTGTGTGGCTTTGTGGATTTGCGAATGCAAAGTGTTTGAAACCACTTTAGTGACAGCAAGATTGCTGCAGGACACAAGGACAATATGTTCTACACCAGTGAAAATAAATGCATTCCTCATTTTTAACCTAAGATTGTTTTGATTCTGGTTAAAGTAGATTAAAATAAGGCAGGCCCTTTCCTTAGCATCTGGAGTAGGGAATGCTGGGAAGAAAAGTAGGTTTGAGTATAGAAGTGGTATGGGAAAAAGGCATCCTTTTGCCTTCATTGCTTTCTGTCCTTTTCTCTATACCATCTTTATAGCGTTAACCTGAATA
Source organism: Bolborhynchus lineola (assembly GCA_025448015.1). Classification (NCBI taxonomy): domain Eukaryota; kingdom Metazoa; phylum Chordata; class Aves; order Psittaciformes; family Psittacidae; genus Bolborhynchus; species Bolborhynchus lineola. Next base: position 18,301 of record JAOEHX010053533.1, on the reverse strand, counting down.
TCTTTTAACGTTACGTATTTCACTGTTTTTCCTGTGGCTGAAATTTCTCTCATTTGATTTCATCTGGTTCTAGTTAGACATGTATAGCAGGAATCAGTTGCCTAAACGAAGACATGTAATGCCATTTCAGACACCCTATAGCATCATTTGAGGTGCCCTACTTTTTCTAAGGTACTGACTTAGGTCTGGCAGGTATGACACAGGACTTAAAGCAAATCTTTGTACTTCTGCAGTAGCATTGGTTATGCGAGGGCCTCTCACAACAATACTAGACGCTTGCCTTTAACCCATAGCCTAAAAATATTATCTTGGCTCCTGGTTTAGTCAGAGAAGAGGTGATGGCTCTTTCAGAAAAATGGTTGTATGCGATGTTTTAAGTATCTAGACAAGTCAGTCATCCCTTCAAAATATTTGGCTCTTCTTCTACCAGGGAGCCCAGGTGACAGGGTAAGTTTAGGATTCTATTTTGTGGATGGCAGAAGTTAGTTACAGTAAATCATGTCTTTTGTGAATAAAAGATATGGAAAAGATAGGCTTCTAAAGAGTTTGATTTAGTAGTGTGGTTGAGATTTATCACTTACAGATGAAGAGTGGGAAGTCCTGAGGATGAAACTAGCTAAAACTCCTGTGAATTAAAGGTGCAACTTAAAAACTGAATTATAATGTTTTTCTAGAATTAGTATCAGTATATGTAGAATTGTTTTTTAAAGAAATACAGGAAAGCTTTTGTTTGTTTAATCAGCCAGGGCAACTGTACTACACAGTGTTACTGGGAGGCATACCTATCTTTTCATATTAAGCCATTCCTCCCAGTTTTAAACTGGCTTGTTAACTGACACCTGTCTAAAGTTGTGATGGTCTGGGGATACAAATGAAGCATGATTTCTGAGAGGTAATACTATATTATCTTTTATTAGACCTGCTGCTCTAACAGGAGAAAACAGAGGAGCATTCAGCACACAACCCACTCCTTTTGGGTCTGCAAGCTTCTCTGTTTTCTTCTATTATTTTAGTGCAGCTGTTAAAAGATACTACTCCCTTTACAAGACTAGCCTCATTTATTACTGTCTTAAGGAATGCATGTCTATTAATAGTGGAAATGAGGTAAGGAGGTCAGGATATAACCTTTAGAGCTGTCTCACTTCAATTAAACTCAAAATGATAAAAAAGATTCCTTTGACATTCTAAAGCAGCGCAGAAACACAGCAATGCAGTTTTGTGTGATACACTTTCCAGTGCCATTCAAATACCAACACGGCAATTCTGAGGTTTGGCCAAGTTATTTAGCACAAAGGCCCAAGAGGAAGAAAAGGATTATTTATATCACTGTCATACATCACATAGGATTCATATAGGAGGCAGGGTAACACACACCCCATACCACAGAACAATCCCCTACACTGTCTTACAGTGCAGGTGGAGGCCTGTGGAATGCAAAGCACAATAAAGTCCAAACCAGAATCCTTCCCAATCACACAACGGCTTGCATAATATTAAAGATACTCTTTGTTTGCCCTTTTAAATATTCATGTATCATTACTGATACAGAATCCCTCATAGTAGTTTTAGGGGATTCTGGCATTTTGAAACAAAATGCAAGTGGAAGCAAATATATTTCTTGGTTTTGATTTTAAAAGTTTAAGGTCCCTTTTTTAATAAGTTTTATAGGAGGTAAGTGACCAGCTTTTGGGTCAGATCCTCTAAAAAAGAATGATTTGGAGAAAACTCCAGGAACAAACTTGCCAACAAAGTTTTCATTGACAAGCAGGTATTCTTTATTGCAGCGTCTGTAGACATGGGGGATGCTCCTCCTAACGTGTGTCCCTGTATTGTTACACAAGCCATCCTTATATAGCCGCTGGGCAAACACATGAGGCTACGTATGGATTACATAATTTTCCAGAAAGTTCCCTGCATGCGCACAAAAATGTGGTGGTGGTCTCTGGGGGTCATTTACTTCTTCCAACAGTCTTCATCACTTCTGGCAGCCTTCAAAGCAGGGCAGTAGATGCTTATATCAGCTTAATTGGTTTGTTAACACCACAGACATAACAATCATCCTGTCCTTCTACTTATCAGTTAGTTTAACTGCAGCCCATCCTGGACCCCTGCCATTCCAGATACTCCTTATCCGTACGTCCTGTTCTTCTAGCCTGTTTTTCTTACACTCTTTGTAATAAGGTCATAAAGGCCTAAAACTACAAAGGTTTATCTTACACAAGAATTCTCAGTATGTTCTCCAGCTGTACTCTATTTTTTTTTTCTGCGAATCATGCTCCTCAGTAATTTTCCACTGCTACTGTTAGAAAGCCATCAACCTTAACATTACTTAAAACTGATTCTAAAGGTTTATATATTTCATTTTGTGATTTTGTGCCCCCCTTGTGTCAGAATTTGATAGTGAAGAGACTAAAAGTGTTACCTAGTGTAGTCCATCCTGCAGCAGTGAAAAAAGCCTGCACAAAACCGTCTATAGGATATTAGATGTTACAGTGAGGTTTAATCAGCATGCAAGTGACTTAATAGCATTCTGTTGTGTTTGGTACCTAAAGTGATTTCCTATCCCTGGGTTGTTTTGACATTGGTATTTTGACTTTGGTATTTTAAACATATGCAATGATGGTGTTACTCCCTTTATACTGGGAAATCTTGAGTACAGGGGTCACAACTTTTGAACTACATTTGTTTCTCCCCCGTGCTTCTTTGCTTGCTTCCTTGCTTGCTTCCTTGCATGTGTGGGAATATGTATGCATGGTTTCTTTGTTGGATTTCTTATGTACTCTTTTCACAGACTACTTTATGATGGGTTATGGTCTGCCAGTGATCTCTAGACCACTTGGTGAAGAACATTGTGAATCATGAACATAGTCATCTATGTGCTATGGAAAGGCTGAAAAACATAATTTGTCATGTTGAAATTAATTTGTGACCTTTTTCTGTTGGAAAATCATGGTCAACTAATACTAGGATTTATTTATAAAAGTGTCAAAGTGTGTAAGATAATTAACAGATAAGAGAGGATGCAGTGCGTTAGAAATGTCTCATCAGAGGACTACTTTGAGGATTTTATGCCTTATTCTTCTGGTGAGGTAATAATGATGAAGCTAGAGAAGAGATCTCTTATTGCAAGTAAGAATGAAAGTTCTGCAGTAATCCCTGGAACTCACTTTTGAAAGGTTATTTGGTGTCCCAGGTCTCTATGTGCCTAAATGGCTGTTATAGAAAGAAGGTTAACCATAGTTCTTTATTTTAAAGGTTACCCTGGGAAAACTGAATTAATTATCAAGGCAACATAATGTTCTTAGCTACACTAAGCAAAGTAACTGTTGTTTAATGTTTGTTTCCATTGCAGATCTCAATCTGAAGGACTTCAGCAATGTGTGATCCAGTGATAAAGTATGTGATATTGTTGTCTTCATAAAGCTTTCAATCACTGTTCCTTAGATAACAAACTTTTCCAAAAGTACGAATGTTTGGTTTGTCAGCTTTGAATGCACAGAATCGTTGAGGCATGTCCTCACAAAGTAATTTTGTACATGAGGTATGAATTGCTTAGTTTCAGTTTCACAATGTGGAAAATTTTTTATGATGATCATAAAATTAGAACATTCCGATACTGCTTGTGCTGATATTTATGATATTCCACATTACTTGAAAGGTAAGTTTGCAAAAAATAATGGATGATACATTATTTATTGTAACTTTGTAACAGAGAAGTTAAACAGTTGAAATTTATTTTATTCAGAGCTCTCAAATACCTGACTTTTATTTTTAATTTTAGTGAGTAACATTGTCTTAGTCTATTCAGCCAGTCCCTTAAAGAAAGCTTTATGTTTTAGAAAATTGTAACTTCACAAAAATTAGATATATTATATCCTGAGAGATTGAGTAGAATGTGTTCTCACACTTGAGGAATCTTCAATTAGAACAGGACCAAATGTTGTATTATCTCATTCTCCACCTTCATATTCTAGTTCTTTCAGTTTATTACCATTTGAAGAATTTCTTTTGTCAAATTAAAAACAGTAATGGGAAAAATGTTTTAGGTGCAATAATATCTAGCTTCTTGAATGATAAAATAATGATGTAAGTTTTCTGGTCCTGTTATTTCTTCCTTGCTTTCTCAAGCTGGGACATCTGACCTCATTCATTTTTCAAAGAAACTTTCAAAGAGACTTCTGGTGAACTCTCTCCTTCAGCATGTAGCTGTAGTACTTCTAAATGTCAAGAAAAACTACATCAGGGCATGAGAATTTATATACAGCCAGTCTAAAAGGACACTTCAGAAAAGTCTCTTTATAGCATACATGGGAAACACGTATAGTGCAGATAAGCTGTGGAAAGAGGAGGTTTAACCACGGAATAGTGACTGTATTCATGCAATTTATCTTATAAAAATCAATAAGTTTTGATCCAAGGGTAGCATGACTATTTGCATTATATGGCAAAATATATATATTGCATAACCGTGGAAAATTTGCTACTTGTATCTGAATGTAGTAGTTCAAGCAAGTTAGAACCAACTGGAATAACAGATTTTCATTGCATATGTATAAACTTTTGTCAGTTTTTGTTTTTAATGTTCACCTTATGACCTCAGTCAGACAATACAATGAAATCTGCAAAAGTATTGACATGGGTTGTGTATTGCTTAGGAAATGTTAATTTGCTGTCATTGGGAAAAGTTGATAAATTGGACCAATGGCCAAATGACCCCAACACATAATCTGCTCATAGTTCCTGAAGAGCTATGTGACACTTTATCTAATTGACTTCTTTCTAATCCATGGTCCTGTTTACAAAGGGTAGAGCCAAGCAGAAAGTTTGAATTTCTACAGAATCAGGCAGATTTGAATCAGTTCCATTTATCATGCAACAAATATGTTTTTCATATACATATATATTTATATTCATATACATATACACACTTGTAAGTTATTTTTCATTTTAGAATGCTTGAAAAATGATAACTGATGCAATGTCTACTAATACTTTTAATATCATTAATAGTTGTTGGCACAAATAAGATTTTTATCTCATTGCAATTTCTTGGTAACAAATGTATCAGTTAAAACCTAGGAGTCTTCAATGAGGTTCTACTCCTGGAAGATGAGAATCAAATGTATTTCTCTAATCAACAACAGTAAAATGTCACTCAACAGTAACACTGAAGCTCTTGGTATCCACCATCTTCATCCAAGTCTTAGGAGGAAAGAGATAAGAATCAATGACTTGGCTAGCTGGAAACAAACTTTAAAAATGAAAGTGAGCCAATTCTAGTAAAATAGTAGGTAAAATTACGGATTCTCTAGCTCTTGGTGTATTTAATCAAGTCTGGATGCCTTCTGGAAAATATTTGGATGAACACCAGTTTTGTCAGCAATATAGATGGCAAACTAAATGATATTTATTTCATGGACCATATTAAACAATCTTTGACTCATGGAGTCAGGTCAGAGTATAAATTAAAAATAATTTTGCTATTTTTATCCATATTGCTACATATGAAATGTTTATGAGTTAGTGATTCAAGGCGATAAAATAATAAAAATTCCAAAAGCCTCCAAACCCCCACCATCTCTTCAGTGAAGAGTTCTGTGGCACACTCGGGTGCCTGCCAGTGACTATGTCACAACTCAGCAACAGTAGATAGGAGAAATGGGACTAGGCACAGTGTACCTGTTCAGTCATGCTGCATAAAAGTGTGCATCATGACTCATCTCCATGGTAGAACAGGACACAGCATGCCTTGGAACTCACTCAAATGACATGAGTGGGAGAAGAGCTTAAGCTTAGGGATTGGTGTGAGTTGGAACTCATGCCCCAAATACAGTGTAGATCTTCCTTATGCATGATTTTGTAGGTTCTGGAGAACCTGGAGTGGTGAACTATCAGTGATAAAATCTTACACCTCAGGATTTACAAGCCATTGTCAGGTCTTGAATTTTCAGAGTAGTCATTTGTGTTTATTATATGCTATCTTAAAACATTACATGTCTGTCCCTTTGTAGTCCAGTGGGCAGCCATCTCATGCCAGGTTCATGAAAACCGTGTAATTGCTGGCTGTCTCTAGTTTCCTTTGCAGACTGTAAAAAATAAAAGATTGTAAGTCATGAAGTCCATCTCCTTGCTTGAAAATGGCATGAACTGTAGCAATGATAGCTTTAAGAACCATGGATGGAGAATTATTGGCTGAAAGTAGTATGAAAAGGTTGTAAAAGATGCAGCTATTCTTTTTGCTTTACAAAAGGCATTGAAATACACATTCAGACAATTTTGTATGGCTTAGAACTGGAGCAGCTGCATACACACCAGCAAATTTGATCACAGCTCTGGGTTTGTTTGCTCAGTTGCTCCTCAAATCCATCAGTATCTCTAAAAATGCACAGTAGTAGAGCAGATGATATCACAGTACAGGGCAACTCGTTCTCATTCATAACTGAATGTTCCCATGTATCATCATCGAAAACTCATGGACATAATAGGAAAAGCAGGAGTCAGAGCTTATCACAGCACAAAACCATAGTCTCGTGGTCATGAATAATAAGCAACCTGTATCACAGCATGTGAGTCATATCCTCTGCATTTAGCACTTGGAAGATAAGTGGTTGGCTGCATCATAACTGTAGCCAGAAGGTACTAGAAGGTACTAATTGGTCATCTTAACAGCCACCACAGTGACGTGGGTCTTTTATGTGCTGAAGATGCCAGCAGAACTGTGTTTAAGTGAAAAGTAATAGACTGTGACATGGAAGGCAAGACTGAATATAATTACTTTTATTTAAAACTTATGAAATGTGAAAGATAGTGTCAAAGCTGTTCATTTTCTACAAACAGCAAACATATTCTCAGTCTGCCTTCATCACAACTCTCATCTGCTTAATGCCAACTGTTAGGCTAGTAGGCTAGTTCTAGCAAAAACTATGTCTTGTTCTTCTGTGTGTGGTTTGTGCAGATCCAGGAGTTTTTCCAGAGAAACTCTTTTTCATAGTGGCTGTTGTGGTTTAAGCCCAGCTGGTAACTCAGAACCAAGCAGCTGCTCACTCACACCTCCCTTCTTCCCGCTCCCAGCTCCCAGAGGAATGGGGAGGAGAATCAAAAGAATGCAACTCCCATGGGTTGAGGTAAGAACAGTCCAGTAACTGAGATGTAACACAAAACCACTACTGCTACCACTAATAGTAATAATGATAAGGGAAATAACAAGGGGAAAGAATATAGAATTAAAAGGGGAAAGGAAAAAAACCCAATAAACACAAGTGATGCACAATACAATTGCCACCACCCACTGACTGATACCCAGCCTGACCTGAGCAGCAATTTGGGCTTTCCAGGTAACTCCCCCTAGTCTATATGCTGGGCATGACATGCTATGGTGTGGAATACCCCTTTGGCCAGTTTGAGTCAGGTGTCCTGCCTCTGCTTCCTCCCGGCTTCTTGTGCCCCTCCTCACTGGCAGAGCATGAGACTGAAAAGTGCTTGATTGGAGCAAGCATTACTTTGCAACAACTAAAAACATTGGTGTTCTCAGACTAAAGTTGAAAACACAGCACTGCACCAGCTACTAAGAAGGAGAAAAATAACCACTACGGCTGAACCCAGGACAGTGGGAGTATGGCTTAGTAGCTGCTTGCTTTCATGGCATTGCCAATGACATAAACTCTCTTCAGGCAGAAGTGACATAGCTCTTTGTATCCTATTTTTGGCTTTTGTTTCTCAAATTTTTATGTATTCTCTGTTTCGGTTTTCTTGCCTCTGGCTGGGAAACCTGAACTCTTCCAGTGACAGCTATGTTAGCTGGAGGTTGTTGGCTGCACCTGCCTGAGATGCTTTCAGTGTGGGGCTGGGAGCTCAACATCATGTGAAATTCTCCTCAGTACTTAAAAGGGAACTTCTGCTAACAGGAAAATCAGATATTTATCCCAACTTTATGCTCTTCAGCACAGAGTCGTTGCAGAGGGAGTAAAAGCCTTCAAGGCTGAACCAGTATTTGGTTTGATTTCATTTTCCACTTGAGTGCAGAGTTTTTTGGAAGAACAGCCAAAGACCAGCCACATAATAGTCGATGGTGCTGGTTCTTAGGGCCTCCTCTCAATTGTTCCTTGTCCTATAAACTGTACCCAGTATCCTTCCACAGCACCATGCTTTTGACCAAAGAAATATAATACTAGTATAGAGACAGTTCCAGGAGCTTACTAGAAGTGGCAAATTTTTGATGGCTTTAGTAGTATGTACACGAGTTACATATCTGTGCAGTTGCCTTACTCAGTGGCTTTACTTGGCTGCAGCTAGCAGAATTAAAGATTGCTGAATGCTATGCCAAGTATGTTTGAATGAATTACTTTCTCTAAGGGAGCCATCTCTGTATTTATATGCAAGAATTGAACCAACCTTTCCCATAATATCTCAATAAGAAAAAATGATATTTCTCAGTTTATTCTCCAGCTGTACATTGCTAAATATTTTATTTGTAAGTCTGAGTATAACTCTTGCCTTCAGGAAAAATTTCTCCTTTTTTTTCTGTTACATAGCTGAGAACTATAGAAACAAATGAAGAATACGTTTTGTATCCATTCACTGCTACTCAGTCATTTTTGTAACATGCCACATTAATTCTTAAGGGTTGAGATTCATTGCACTAGCTAGAGTTGTTATAAACGTTCTTTACTGAGTATTTACTATTTTTTGCATGTATTTCGTATGCATGATGCATATGCAGTATGCCTATGTATAAATTATGACTAAAGTATAGATGCCCTGATATTTCAGATATTTCAGATACTTGGAAATCCAAGGAAAATCATATATTCCTAGTAATATTACTTCATCTATTTCTATGCCTTACAATAGTTTGTTATATTGTTGTTGTTCCACATTGTAAAAACTGTATATTGCATAGGCAGCTGCTGCAGGAATCAACTAAATGCAGATCAGACTGCCTGAACTAACTGCTAAATAGAAAATAAATGCAGCCTAACCTGGTGGGTTGACCCTGGCTGGATGCCAGGTGCCAACAAAGCCACTTTGTCACACCCCTCCCCAGATGGACAGGGGTCTTGGCCAGCGGTGAGTGAATCTTGGACCTTGCTGGTATTGGCTCTATTGGACATGGGGGAAGCTTTGTGCAGCTTCTCACAGAAGCCACCCTTCTAGCCCTGCCCACTACCAAAACCTTGCCACGCAAACCCAATACACTTAGTTAAGCAACATTCTGGTAGAAGACAATAATAGTGTTGGCCTTTGGTCTCCAATTTATTTGTTCTTGTTTTACCAAGGGAGCACACATCAGAGAGGTTCCCTCCATGTGCCATCTGTTCCCTTGCAATTGGGAATGGTAGAATAATTTTCTGAAGAACTGCTGACAAGATGTGGCAAGGGAACTGTAATACATAAGGATGAGATTTCTCATTAAAGTCACTCATCTTATCTCTGATATAGCAAGCTCTTAATTTACACTGGTCACCTCTGGAGCAGGAAGGACAGTGACTGGTAAGTTACATTTCTTACTGCACAGGCTAATAGTGAGGTTCTTGGCAGCCACTGGGATTGCTGTCAGATCAGTTTTCATGGCCTGGACACACTTACCTAAATGAGATTATTCTAGTTAGGCAGTTTATCATGATAAGAGATGTGACCATAGATGCCTTTTGACCTTAGTTATTTCATGTTTTAATGTTGGCTGGCTGTTGTCATATCATTCCTTAAGCTTTTGCTAGGAAGGGCAAGTGCACTGAACAAGGCCCTTCAGGAATTAGAGGACAGCTCTCTTTTTGACCTTGTGGTAGAGATCTTTTTTGTGTGTGCGTGTGTTTTGGTTTGTTTTTTTTTTCCATATGTGCCTCTTGGTCTTCTCTCATGAACAGAACTTTACTGCAGATTGCTGCTTCTGCTCTTGCTGAGTGGCCAGTTTATGGCATATTGGTACAGCAGCACATGTCAGCCAGCTGACAATAGTTGCAAGCAGACAAAGGAAATCGCTCTAGGACAACTTAAAAATTAAATATCTGCCATAAAACCTTAGATGCAGTGGAAAAGACAAGGAATAATGTGTTAGAGAGGTGGAATCACAGATACGGTGGCCATCTAGACCAGCCTCCTGCTTAAAGCAGCACTTATACCTATACACTATACCTATAAAGTAGCACATATCCAGGAAGTATACCTGGACTAAAATAGAAAGAGATGTTCTCTTCCAGCTGAGGAACCATGTTGTTCCATATTAAACTGAACTTTTAAGTTATGACCAGCTCTTACCCACCCCTCTAATTCTGTACATCAATATTTCACAATAAATAGCAGCTGTCTTTTCAAGAGGGTCCCCAAAGTACTTCAAAGCACAGAGTAAGTTAAACCTCTATATAGTGTGAAAGAAAAATAATTCTCTAGAATGTGTAAAAAAGAAGAATCGGTGTTTATTGTGTAAATCAGTGGCTGGAATAAAGGAGTTATTTTTCCTTTTTTGTATAAGGAGCCTTGGGACAGAGATAATTTCCTACCTTACACATATCTGAGTAAAGTAGTGTAAAAGCTAGTCAGCTTTCAAGAAAAATTATGCCAATATTGCCAGATCTCTAAGTCTGTGTTCCTTCTGGCTTATCCATTGCTAACTGGAGAAAAACAAATGAAAAATCTAAGGTAGGCATTTCAGCCTGAGCTCTGAACAAACTAAAAGATGTCCTTAGTTTCATGTAGGAATGTAGTTAAATGAGCTAAGGGCATGATTCCAGCCCTATTTATGTGGTTGGAGAAGCACTTCCTTAATTATCTGTTGATGGTTAATGATGGGATGCTACGCAGTTTTTACAGGAGCTCAGTCTGCTAATTGTCGTACCTGGCAGATCTGAAAAATAAATAATTTTTAATGAGGTTTCACTCCAAACTTTGATTTTAAAAGTGGTTGTTCTACCCATTCCTTCTCCCACATGCTTCAAGGAAAATGTGAAAATGCAGCTGAAGATTAAGAAAACCAAGATCACAGCACAAGGTAGAATATCTAATTGGACTAGCTATTTGGTAGGCAAAAGGGTACATGCCTTCAAGCAGTGAAAGCCCCAGCACTTTCATGAGGTGGTGGATGTACTGACCAACATTAAGTGGGCTTTGCTTCGCTTCTCAGCAGTGCACATTTGCTTTGGTTTTGTTGCAAACATTTTAGTTGGGATCATCTGGAAATAGGAGCTTAGAGAAACAGCATGACTGGCTTGAAAGGTTATTTTGTTGTGATTGCTAAACAAGCTGCCCTCTTCCCCTGGCTCACCATGTCAGATTCACACAAGCATATTCCAGTGCATAAGCACACTTGTAAGATGCAAAATTCAGCCAACCGTCTCTTCAAGGGCTCAGATGAAGAGGCGTGTGAGTGGTAGATACTGAAGGAAGAGACTAGCAGATCACAGAAAGCCAAACTAACTGCTGAGTTCTTAGTCACTTAGTCAGAAATACTCAATACTGCCTTAATAATTCAGTAAGACTGCCATGGTCTGAATGATATCATGGAAAGTACTCTGCAGCTTAAGCACTGTAAAACCTTCTCTTTGCATTATTTTTTTCTTAGTTTTTCCACTGGGTGGCACAACTCATACATTGCCTTTTTCAAAGATACCACTCAATATTTGAATATGTTGAATTTTTTTGCTATATTAGTTTGTGCTGGCAGTTGCAGCCTAGAGTTCTGGTCACATTGCCTACCCAGATGAAATGGGGACTAATTGGAAGGCAAGCACCACTGTACTGTAATCCGAGACAAATTCCATTTCCTTACCCCCCACTCCCTACCCCACTTCTTCCAAACTGTGGCTGTCTGAATCTAATGTGTGAGGAAAACATGTAGCTCAGGACTTAGGAGCAACTAAACCTTTCCACAGACAAAGCACTTCCAGGGAAAAAAAAAAAAGTGTTTACTCCCTTCCTGGGAACTGCTGCATGACCTGTATTTTAAAAAGTTCTTGAGACCCTCATGCTTCCAAGGTGGAAGTGGTAAGGAAACTGTCCTGCACTTCAGGTGCATCCACCCACATCCTTTTATTAAATCCTTGCCACTGGCAGGGAAGAAATCTAGATCTCCAAGTTCTGTCTGCTCAGAGAAACATCAGTTAGAACTCCTGGCATTTCTCTCCATGTGGTTGCCTTGCTGATATCTGATTTTGGCCTTCAATGTTAGAAAATGCTCTGACAGACTAACAAGACCCAGCTATTATTTATTCCCCAATCCTTCATCTTTTTAAGGCTTTTCCTTAATAAAAATAAAAATAAGTCATCATATACCCCATAAGCTCTGCTTTGAAAGGTAGTTAAGCCCAGTGCACTCTCCATTTTTAAACCTATGAACACCTTCAAACCTTAGAACTAGTTGACTGCTGACATGACAAAGCTGGCCTGTTACTTCAGTTTGTCTTTAGGTAGAGGACATACAGTGGCAATAACAGCACAAGCATCTCTTTTTAAGTTACATGTTTGCTCTCTCTCATTATGTATAGCTATGATTAAGGAAAGAAATTCTGTGGTGTTTAAATGAAGTGTTTTGTTATAGTGACAGGGATTCTGAGGTATCTCCAGATGATAATTTTTTTATTTATAAGTCTGGTGACTAAGGAAAATGCTTCCATATTGTAGTGGTTGTCTCTCTCAGTTCTGCCCCTACTTGCATTTATGTTTGAGCCTAAGGGTTAATTTCAGTGAAAAGTGAAAGAGGAATAGGAAGGACTACTCACACATTATCTGTAACATTTGGTTGTAGCTAATCAGTCAAAACAAACCTGACCATCCAATTAACATTTGTGCACTGTCAGATTAGCTCTAACTCTGCTTTTTCGGGGGCTATCTTTCATAGGATGTAGCTGGAAATGTTGCTGCAGGAACTGGGTCATGACAGTAGAAGCCAGATCTATAAGAAAACCATTTCATTAGTTATGGTACTCATGCAACAACTAGTTCTAGATGAAGAAAATGTCTCAGTAGTTGAGTTTCAATCCACGATGCTTTTATTTTTCAAATAAATTTATTTGCTTTCTGTAGATTCGCTTATCTTTTGTTAAAATCCTGCTGTAGTAGATCTAGCTCCTTTGTTAACTATAAAGGGAGAAAGGCTGTAAGAGTATTCTGTGTGGAAAGTGACAGTTCCAGAGCAGTAAGTCAGGATTACTTACCGAAGTTCATTAATTGACCCATATAAGAAAACTTCTACACCTCATTTTTGCATCTTCAACTTCTCTGCTTTCTTTTTAATCTACAGCTGCTATACTTCCAGATCTTTATACATATGGGATAAATTCCCCTTGACTTCAGTGGAGTTCTACCAGCCAGAAATTTTGCTTCCAGCCTTCTTTAGGACTTAAATAGTGTGTGTTGGAAGAAAATGTCAGATTAGGCTCAGGAGAAAAAGAAATACAAAAAATACCCACATGTCTAAACTGTGGACAGAAAAAGGAAAGTGAGAACTGGTGCTGGATTATTTTAATTTAAATTATATTTTATATTTGCTTGGAAATATAAATGTGCCCTTTAGCTTTCCCAAGTTCAATATCGTATCTGAAGTACTGTTTGGGACAGCAGACACTTAAGAAAGCTGATAGGAATAGAAACTTTAAGCAGCTTTTACTGCTAAATGTTGTGTCCTAAAATAAAAGGTGTCAGTTTTAGGAGAAATAAGGAGAGCATTTTTGAAAAATCAGGTTTCCCATACTTAGATTCTTTCTGCACTTCTAAGGAAATTTTGAAGGACAACTTTAACTTCCTTTTACAGAAAAAATATGCTACAAATGTGAATTATCTTGCCAAAGAACTTTGGTTTCTTTATTGAATTTCGGATTTATGTTGCTTCTGAAGTTCCAATTATACTAGTGGATCTTGATGCCATGTATGTAAATCAGCATCCTTGCTAGCACTTACATCATTATTTCCTCAGTTCTGCTGCATCTCTTCTAAAGTTCTTTGGCTCTGCTGAGGGCTTGCCCTTGGTTAGCTTGCCCTTGCAGATGCCTGACAGAAATGAGGCTCTTTGAGAGCTCTAATGAGAAGAGGGAAATGACAGAAATGAATTTGTTAGGACATATGTGTCTTTGCAGTGGTGTATAATTAAAGCATGAGTATGGGGTAGGGTAGGTGACACCCTAACTCCTAATGCATGTCTTTCAAACAGTAGCTTGCCTGGGTTGCCAAGAGTTAGGAGAAGAGTATTTCCCCTGTGGGCACTTGGAGGCTGTAGGTACTCTGCATAACCTTGTTTCTCATTTGAAAGCAAGATGTGTAGCTATGTGAGCAACAAGGATGTTTGTGTGAAAGGGAGAGGTTCAAAGTGAGGTTCTGTATGAATGAGAATCTAAAAGTAAGGTCAGAGTGCTCTTCCTGTGAGAAAAGTAAAAAACAGGAGACAGAATTGCTTATCACATGTTTTCACTTCCTTGTTCCTTGCTGTTCTTTGGCTCTTTTTTTTTTTTTTCCCTGACTTTCTTATCTTCCTAAAGGCCTTATTTTTCAAAATTCATTTTTCCTGCTGGCAGATAACAGCTCTGAACGTGACTGTACCAGTAGAAACCTCCGTTTAGTGATAAAGTTTTTCATTTTGTTTATAGAACAGATGGAAAGTATGCTGGTCAAAACACTCTTTCTAGATGAACGTGTGTCTCTACCAACTTACCATCCGAACACTTCCACCCTCAGCTTAGTTTCTTCCTTTAAATCTTTGTTAGTTTGGAAAGGAAGGTCAGACTTTTGATTATTCATATAGCAATCCCAGTGGCTGTAACTTGGAACTTTACTTCTACTCTCAAGATGAAACATCTTGAATTATTTACTACACAGGACATTTTCTTTATGAAATGTTATCTAAAAATAGCCCACATCTCACTCAACAGAACAGCAACGAACATCCATAAAACAAAGTGAGAGTTCATGATTAGTTGTGGCTTCTCTTTAGGGTGTGAATCTAATCCTTTAAGCCCTAACTTGTTGATTTTTTTTTTTCCAAGCTGTTGCTCTATCTCTGATGCTAGCCTGCCTAGCTAGATGCGTAATTAGTTTCAACATCAGAAGGACTTCAAATAGAACAGTTCTGTGAACTGGGTGGTCTGGTTCCTTTTAAGTGCTTGCCTACTGCAAAACTTAAAAAGTGTAGGGGTTTTCCTTCAAATTTTAACTTATGCAGTTGCTTGTGCAAGTAACTTTGGCATTAGTATTGAATAAGAAAAGCAGGAGATGATTTTAAACGTTTTTAAAAGAGAAAATTTCGTAGCATTGAATTCAGTGTAAGAATAGTTATCAAAGTGATCTTGGTACCTAGTTTCAGGTAAGCAATATACAACAGGGGAATTTGTATTGGTTACAGGTGATGAAGAAAGTAAAAGAAATATCATACAATTAAGAATTTTAGCTCTGAAGTGAATCATTAGCTTACTAGTGATCTCTTGGACTGTTCAGGTGTGATCTGTAAGGAAGAAGAGCTTGGGATCCAGGAATGTCTGTCATGAAAAGCGACTGTTCACAGTATGTCTGCAGGTTACAATGAATTTGCTATGAATGTGTAGAAATTTCTGCTACTGCGTCACTAATACCATTCTTCGGACCACCTCGCTCAAAGCTAAAGCAGATAACTTTATCAACATTGTGTCTTTGGTGGCAGGTGTTTCCAAGCAGAAGGTATATTTCTCTGCACTAATAGAAGCAAAGGCATGTAAGTGGAACTATAAAAGCAAAGAAGATAGAGAAGGGACATGGTGAACCTTGGATTAAATCCAGACTCTTCTGCAGCCAACTGGTGACATTTAGATATCTGTTGCATTATCCTGTAGAAAACTTCTATAGTCTGCAGCTTAGCAAAGTACATATTGAACACAGAAGCAGGGCTGTGGCAGAAAAGTCCAGGAAATAAACTGAGGTTATTAATACTAGCTGTAAAGGATAAGGAATATGATGATTGTAGTGATTCAATCATGTAAGTATATGCAGAGACAGGGATACTTTACAAATGTCAAGGAACAAAATATACTAAGGAGAAAATAAGCTTTAAATGATTTTGAATAATGGATTTAATGTTAATGACACCAGAGGAGCAAAACCACCTAGCTTTTGCTGTAGAATTGGTTTAGGTAGGGCCTTTTTAAAACTCTTTTTAATTTAAAAGGAAAATAAAATTATTAGGAATGTTCAGAAAGCAGACTGATATGGCAAGATCTCTGCTCACTACCTGGGCAGGAGTTCCAAAACCTGTATTTGAAGGAACAAGAGAGATCTTTGTTGAGGTATATTTAAATGAATGCTAGCCCCAAAGTGCTCAAACTGGCTTGTGAGTACTCACAGAGTTCAAAAAATCCGAACTCCTGAAGAACACAAGGGTGATGTAAGAAAAACCACTAAAATATAAACCAGTCTCCAGAGGAATGGGCAGTAAATGAAGTGGGGCAAAACTCAGAAAGTTTATGTTGAAGTGAACTCATTCAGTCCTGTAGTCATGCAATTGGTGCTGTATTTGATTCAGCGGTTTTCCTGTACATATCAGCTTGCAAAATGGGGCTGTGAATGATCTAATGCCCATCTTCTATTTCAGTATATTCACATCAGTTTAACTACACCATAACTCACAGAAAGGTTTTCTTCAGTCCTGTTCCCCAGTGGCATGACAACACATATTAAATGTACCTAGTAATATCTTTTTGTATCAGTATATTAAGTAAACCTGATACTTCATTTAAAGAGGGAAAAATATGGATGAAAGAACCATGATTTCAAGATGCAAAGGTTAACAGGTCAAAATCTAACCTAAATAAAACTCTCAGTGAGAGTTTTGCATGGGCAAGGACTGTGGGATTTAGCCTTAAGAGAATTAACAAGGTACATCAGGTCTCTTCACTGTTCTGATTGCCAGAAGCCTGTCTGGACTGTGTCCAGAAACACATTCTCAATCACAGCAGATTAAAGCATCTAATACAGGAAATGATGTGTACTGTTTCATATTGTCTGTTCTGCTTTTATCTAAACAGGTACTGTAATAACTGTAGAGATAAAGTAAGAGGGGAAAATGCTGAATTAGTTTAATCAGCTGATGTTTTTCTCATATACCTCATTTCTGGGAAAGTAATTATTTTCAGGTAATTGTAAGCTGACTCTTGAACATCCTGTTATAGTCCTTTTTTCACCTTGGGAATCCTTTTTGATCTTTTAAAGCTGTTGTGGATCCCTCCCCCTTTAAAAAAATCTCATAAAATGTTTACAAGTCTTGTTTGTATTCCCGTAACATTTTTCATTATGCTGTGACAGCTTCACTGAAAAATTATTTTAATTATCGCAAAATGAATCGCACAAAGAGGGAATATAAAAATATAAATCTTATGTCTGACTGTACTTTAATTGCTTCAGCTAATGAAAGAGGCATGAGCTATCTGCACAATGTGAAAGCTAAATTGCATGAACAATATAACCGGTATTAGAAATGTGCTGAATCTGTGCTTCTCACTCTACTTCAGTGGGAAGATATGGGGACTCTGCTTGTTTTGCAGCTTTTGTTTTCTGTTCCTGATATGGCAAGCTAATTTTAGTGGGAAATGGTGTTGAAAACACCTAATAATTTTCTCTTCTGTTCTCTAGGTCAGCAGCATGGAGACGTTAATGAACAAAACAAATTTATGTTACAGAATCCATGGGCCCTCTCCTGCCAACCTATCCTCAAGAGCTCAGTTATGAGAATAGTTCTCACGTGACAGTGTAATGTGAGCCAATGCTTTGTATACGTTATTAAAGCAAAATGTCCATTGATTATAGGAAGTAACCTATTCCTACAAAAATGTTGATGAAGCAAGATTAAAGTGGGCACCAGCGTACAATAGAATGGTTCTAAATATGCACACACATAACAGGTCAAGTCTGTAGGTCTAATTAGGTATTGTCTGTTCCCACAGTAGAAATTTTTGCTTCACCAGTTCCTAACCCTGTGATATTTGACTGAATTTTATCCAAAAGAGTGCACACAGGCATTTTACTTTTACAGACTCCTGAACTTTCATCTGTTTAGAAGCTATTGGTTGAAGGTAATGAATTCAACAAAGAACAAGTGTTCAAACTGTTACTTTGTCAGTGACTCTTCCACCAACACAATGCAGGAATGCTGCAAGGTTATTAACCAACAAATCTCTCCTCTTTAGTCTAAAAATATCTCCCAATTGGGTGCCTCAGTGAAATGCTTTGTGTTATAAATGGCAAAGCTGATTTCCAACTTACGAAGATAGTGAGGAAGGACTGCAGGAGCTTTGATATTTAGCAGAAAGGTAGCAGACATGTTGCCCTACACGTAGCTCACCCTAAGTAATTGCTT
>JAOEHX010053532.1:4429-17748 GCA_025448015.1 Bolborhynchus lineola | reverse complement strand
TGGGTTTAAACTTAAACAGAGGAAGTTTAGATTGGATATGAGGAAGAAATTCTTTACTGTAAGGGTGTTGAGGCACTTGAATGGGTTGCCCAGGGGAGCTGTGAATGCTTCATTGCTGGCAGTGTTGAAGGGCAGGTTGGACGTAGCCTTGGGTGATGTGGTTCAGTGGGAAGTGTCCCTGCCCATGGCAGGCAGGTTGGAACTAGATGATCTTAAGGTCTGTGGTTTAGTGGGAGGTGTCCCTGACTATGGCAGGGGGTTGGAACTAGATGATCTTAAGGTCCTTTCCAACCCCAACTTTTCTATGATTTTATGATTCTATATTAAGTAAGTTTGATGATGATACTAACTTAGGAGAAGCTGTGGACTTATTTGAAGGTAGAGAGGCCTTACAGGGAGAGCTGGATAGACTGGACAATCACCAACCATATGAAATTTAACAAGAACAAGTATTAGATTCTCCACCCTCGACAGGGTAATCCTGCTTATATGAACAAATTGAGGAACAGTAGACTGGAGACCAGGGCTATGGAAAGAGATGTGTGGGTTTGGGTTGATGGCAAGCTGAATATGAGTCAGCAGTGTGCCCTGGCAGTAAAAAGGGCCAAAGGTGTCCTAGATTGCATCAGTCACAACATAGCTCAAGGGAGTTGTTCTGTAGGTCAAGGGAGGTGATTGTCCCACTCTGCACTGCACTGATGCAGGCCCACCTCAAGTACTGTGTGCAGTTTTGGGTGCTTCCATACAAGAAGGACATCAAACTGTCAGAGTGTGTCCAGAAGGGGCAACCAAGATAATGAAAGTTCTCAAGTTCAAGACTTACAAAGAGTGCCTGAAGTAATTTGAGTAGCTCAGCTTGGAGAAGAGAAGGCTGATGAAGGGTGCTCTCATCACAGTCTACAAATTCCTCAAGGGGGATAGCAGAAGGAGAAGGTAATGATTTCTTCTGTGACCAGTGATAGGACATGCAACAATGGAATGAAGCTGCATCAGGAGAAGATCAAATTGGACATTAAGAAAAGTTTCTTCACTGAGAAGGTGGCCAGTCACCGGAACAGGCTTCCCAGGGAAGTGGTCAGAGCACCAAGCCTGTCAGCATTCTAGGAGCATCTGGATAATGCCTAGTCATATGGTTTAGTTTTAGGTTATCCAGAAAAGTGTGGGGAGTTGGGCTTCATGATCCTTACGAGTCCCTTTGAACTTGAGATATTCTGTGATTCAATACTGTTCACTGTTAAGAAACAACTAGGAAAAAATCTGGTATTTTTTCATTTTGTATGAGTCCTTAATTTCTTATATCTTATCTTTCTCTTCTTGTTTCAATGAATGCATAAAACATATGAAAACATTTTTCCTTCTTGTTATAAAGAATATAGGGAGAGCTACACTGAACTATTTATGAAATCTAAATCATTCATAGCAGAAAATGACTGCAGTCTATCCAAATGCAAAAAAAAAAGTTTCTCAAGAGCATAGATGACTTATGAGATTTTTTTCCTGTTTACATTCAGACAAGAGAAGCTGTTATTGTGTAGCGTTTCATCTGCTCAGTGTAGCATTAAATAAATATATCTCTGCAGGTTATCACTATGCCAGCAGGGAGCTGAGATGCATGCACGCACAATTGTTCTCAGCATATAAAAAAGAAGAAAATTGTATGGTTTAATGTAAACAGGTAATACAAAGAAACATGGGATAAATCTGTTACTGCTGTATGTCATATGCTGTGTGCCCTATCTATGTGCTTGACTGAGATTTATATTTGTAAAAGATAGGGTTAAAGACACCAGGAAAGCAGTCACTCTAGGGTGCCTCAGCATGTCAAGTTTCCATCAAAACCAGCCAATATATGTACCTGGTGTGACTGAAGAATGTTTTAATTGTGAATTACACTTCTTTAATTGTCAGTCACAACTTTTTCTTTTTCCCTTAGGACTGTTTCTATAATTTTCATTAAAAATATTTATTTTGGGTTGGAAAACACTTTAAAGGCCATCTAGTTCCAAGCCCCACCTGCCATAGGTATGGACACCTTCCATTAGACCAGGTTGATTGAAGTCTTTCCCAGCCTGGCCTTGAACACTGCCGGGAATGGGATAGCCACAGCTTCTCTGGGTAACCTGTTCCAGTGTCTCATCACAATCATAGCAAATAATTTCTTCCTAATATCTAACCTAAATCTCCTCTCTTTCAGTCTAAAGCCATTTTCCCTTTTCCTCTTAGTACATGCCCTTGTAAAAAGTTCCTCTCCAGATTTCTTGTAGGCCTCCTTCAGGTGCTGGAAGCTGCTCTAAGGTATCCCCTGAGCCTTCTCTTCTTTAGGCTGAACAAGCCCAACTCTCTCAGACTTTCTTCATATGAGAGATGCTCTAGCCCTCTGATCAACCTTGTGGCCCTACTCTGGACTCACTTCAGCAGGTCCATGTCTTTCTTATGTTGGGGGGCTCAGAGCTGTATGCAGTGCTCCAAGTGGGGTGTCACAAGAGCACAATAGAAGGGGAGAATCACCTCCCTTGACCTGCTGGCCATGTTGCTTTTCATGCAGCCCAGTATACTGTTGGATTTCTGAGTTGCAAACGCACAGTGCCAGCTCATGTGGAGCTTCTCAACAGTACCCTCTAGCCCTTCTCTTCAGGGCTGCTCTCAATCCAGTCTCCACCCGGATTTTATTTGTGTTTAGGATTGCTCTGACCCAGGTGCAGGACATTTCACTTGTCCTTGTTGAAAATCACAAGGTTCGCACTGGCCCATTCTCAAGCCTATCAAGGTCTCTCTGGATGGCATCGCTTCCATTCAATGTGTTGACTGCAAGTCCCTTCAGCGCTTTAGCTTTCCTAACTTGACTGGATAAAGTGAAAAAACTTGGAACATTATCTTATAACTCCTTCTTTTATGAATTAGGAACTTCAGGCTCCTATGCTTCTTCACTGAATTATTCTAGTGTCTGAGCTTTGGGTGAGGAAGCAAGACAACATTGAAGCTATTGGAGACATGAAGATTAGAGGTTAAGTAGAGGATAAAGCTAGATATGTCTCAGTAGAAATATTTGTAACATAGATTCTTAGAAAGCAGGTTGGGAAAAATTTCTTAATAGCAGTGTAATCAGGAGTCCTTTCTCTAAGCAAATCATGCAGTTCAGCCTTTTTTTTTTTTTGGTTGCTTTTTTTTTTTTCTTGTCCAGTAGAAACAGAAGCTGAATGTACGTAAGAAGACACAAGGGTAGGTCTAAATCAAGAACTTACATTGAATGCTTCTTTGTTGAGCTATTTTGCTCAAAACCTCACTGCTTATGGTTCAGGTCCTTAAAGATCCTAAGTTTTCCCAATCAAGATTCTTCACTGCCTTCAGCTCTGAATATATCCCTGTCATGCCTACGTCTATCCTTGATTCAGAGTCTTGTGACACTGAACAAGAAAATAAGTCCAAATCTAAAATCATATGAGAACATTGATCCTCTGTGTAGCTGCTGAGAACACTTAGCATAGCAGAAATTGCAATAATCAATACTTCTATTTACAATGTGGTAAAGAGGGAAACACTGCCACCTATCATTTCAGAGCGCTGTGATTACAGTGCTTACCCACCACCTCACTTGATTTTCAATATTTTTTAGCTGTGTGATTATGCTTTCCTACAAAAATGTTAGGGTCAGCTTCTTAGGTAAAGCTGTGGGTCAATAAGACTAAAGATACTATAGAATTAATTTCTCTTACTTCTTTCTGACTGCTATATTAAACAAATTCTAAAAAGTGGGCTTTTGCACACTACTTTTTTAAAGGAAAGTATAGGTTACTATGAAGTAATAATTTATATACCTATATTCAAAAAGGAATTTCAGGCTCAGATAAACCATCAGGATATTTCTGGATCCATTACGTCTCTTTTTTCAGCTTTTAAGAATATAAGAGAACTTAAGCTTTTAATAATATGATGTATAAATTTTGGTTTTAGAGCCTCCACATCTTCACTGTACATTACTCTTCTTAGGTAATTTCTTTCCATAACATAAAAGCTTAATATACTGCAATATGTAAAATTTGCATTTACAATGTAAACCAAAGATATGAACTAGACTCTGTTTCAGATGATAAATATTTGTTAAATAACATTACATGCCTACAGATATTATTAAATCATTTTAATTAAACAATGGGCAGAAGGAAAAACTCCAAAGTTGGAAGAAAATGCCAGTATATTGCATATCTAAAAAAAACCCAAAACACTACAAGAAATCAAAATCAAATTTTTGGGGGAGAAAAAAGGCTAGATTTTGAAAAAAGGAGAACAAGAGAAATGATAAAGTGGCTTAGTAGCTCTGATAATTTTTTTGTCTTCAAGAAACTTTCATTAAAAGAATGAACTTCATGATGACAGAGGCAAAGGCATAACTGTTCATTCTCCTGAAATTAATCTTTTATTTATATCGTGTATCAATGCAAAATAAAAACTATTCAATACAAATAACTAGTTAGGCAGTTATCTGGCATGTTATATTGTTATTTTTTGCATCAAATTTGTATCATGTGTTTTGACTTGGGCTCAGTACATTTTGGGTCCTTCAGAATCCATATTTTCAAGCTAGAGGGAGTCATCAGGTTTTGGTATATACTTGTCCTTGCAAGTGTTCAGCTACAACATGCTTTTGAAATTATTCAGTCCGGCACTGAGGATTTCAAGAGATGAAAAACCTATCATTACTGCTGAAACTTCTTTGCCATTTTTGAAATTTGTTTATTCTAAAGTTTGTACCATCTAATATTTTCTGATGACATATGTACTCAGACACCATTTAAATCACCTTGCTGTCTTTCTTTTGATAAATTAAATGGGTTAAGCTCATTAAATCTTTGACTGAAAGACCTTTTCTTCTTTTCTGGGATAATTTGTGTTAAATTTTCATTTTCTTCTTTTTTTTTTTTTTTTTTTAACTCATAAGCATTTCAATATATTTTTTAAAATATGTTCATGTTACTGACTTCTGCATCTTGATATCTATTTCAACAATACTTCCTTATTTTTCTTTTACTTACATAGCAAAAGATCAGCCAAGACCTTTTTGTCATGACTTTATTTTGGGAGCTAAGGCTGGGGTGTTTTTGGTGTGCTGGACCATTCTCAGGATTACATTTTTCCAGAAGTCATTGCTCAATCCTAAATTGTAGCTTAAGCATTTGGTTGTGTTAAAGCCATATGTTTGAGTAGGTAAGAGTTCTAAAGTACTTTCAATAACTCTGTATGTCTGCTTTGTCTTGCTCATCAATTTACCATATTGCCAATATTTGTGTCATCAGAAAATTTTATTAAGGGTGGGTTTTTTTCTTAATTTATTTCCAGAGAACTGAGAGGAATGGTGGCTATAATCAGCTGGTACCAGTCCTTGTGAAATCCTACTAGAAAAGCCATGTTCAGTTTTGGGATGCTTTTTTTTTTTTTTTTTATGTGTTTGTAATGGAATGGAAAGTACTTCATCATTCTTCTGAGTTAAAAGTACCTCAACATGCGTCTTTCTAAACACAGAGCAGAAATGTTTATTGAACATTGCAGCCATTTTTCTGCAGGTGTGAATTGGACATAAATATTGCCTTGTCTCCCATTTTCCTGTTGCAGTATCATCAGTGGCAGTCTTTTAGAGACCCTGACCTTACATAGTGGATGCAGGGTGCTGGAGGCACAGCAGTGTGGTTTTGAAAGATAGGTTAGATGTTTGGTTTGTGAGTTAACTGCATGTTTGGTTTTTTTATATATATCAGAAGGGTATTTGCAGAGGAACTGTCAGAGTTCCCTAAGAACACAGAAGACGACATGTGAATATTAATTTCAGAATACCAATGACTGAGCACTTCTGAGTCTGTGAACTCCATGTTGGGAAGAACAAGGCTGAACTGATGACAATTGTATAAGCATCATCATATCAGCTTCTAATGAAGAAACGGTACTCATCCACATAGTGAATATTTTCTAGTTGATTGGTTGCACTTAGGAGTTACACAATAATTCAATGACTTGTTTATATTTAGGACGTGGAATCACACACTGAAAATACGTTACCAACAGACCTTTTCTGGTTGCCAGCAATAACTAATATGCATATATATGACTGCCACGCAGAAAATGGGAGTAGCATTTTCCACTACAATGACTACAACTACTCTCATGCTTTTTAAGACTGAATTATAAAAATCTACATCCCTTAGTACCCGAAACAAATTAGACATTATAGGTCAGATCTTCAGATTGAGTAAATCAACATAGGTATACAAACAACAAAAGAGCTAAGTGCATTTAAATTGGCTACTGGATTCAGCACAAATAAAATATAAACATATCAATGTGTGTATTTATGTTTCTCTAACAGTCTACCCATGAAAACATATTTATGGAGAATGTGGATACCTCATAGCATCCTTCCAGTATCTGAAGGGGGCCTATAGGGATACTGGGGAGGGACTATTCGTTAGGGACTGTAGTGATAGCACAAGGGGTAATGGGTTCAATCTTAAACAGGGGAGGTTTAGATTGGATATGAGGAAGAAATTCTTTACTGTAAGAGTGGTGAGTCACTGTCCAGGGAAGTTGTGAATGCTCCATCCCTGCCTGTCTTCAAGGCCAGGTTGGACAGAGCGTTGGGTGACATGGTTTAGTGGGAAGTGTCCCTGCCCATGTCAGGGGGATTGGAAGTAGTTGACCTTAAGGTCCTTTCTAACCCTAACTATTCTATGATTCTATGATTCTATATTCAACTGCACTGAGGACCATAGCTGGATTAGGTTTTATCCTTAAGACTGGGATTTTGCTTTGTGTGCATTATGAGCCATTTTCCAAAATGTGACTGCCTGCAGTGTGAAGAGTTTCCTTCTGTTTTCCCAATTGTGCTACTAATCAAATATTGCTCTTTCCTCAAGAAACAAAATTAAAAATGGAGGATTAAATTTCTTCGATATATGCTTCATTTCTCAATAGTCTTCAATTATTTTTTTTTTTTTTGTAAATTTATAATGTATATATTTCTGTTACTAGGTTGCTAGCATCTGTTCTACACTATGCTACATCAATGTGCTGCTAAGTGGGAAAAAGGAAGAGGTTTAGATTCTTACCAAGTTATCCTGTGGACTCAATATCAATGAAACAGTCACAAATATATGTAAGTATTCAACTGACGGTCAAGTACCAAATTCTAAAGCTGGAACAGTTTTATGTTAATTAAAAATATGATACGATAAAGAATGAGATAAAGAATTTTTTTGCAAAGCAAGGAAAAGATTCACTGGTATTCCTATAAGAAGGAATTGGGGGGGTGTAGAGAGGGGAAGTAGAGGATAATAGAATGGGAAAATTAAGTTGCCTCAGATGATAAATATTCGTTAAATAACTTCACATGCATACAGATATAATTGAAACATTTTAATTAAAAAAAAGGGGAGAATGAATAACTCCAAAGTTGGAAGAAAAAACCAGTATATTGCATATCTAAAAAAATGTTTTTTCCCACTCAAATGTAAAATGTTTCTTCATTGCTGTTGCTCTGAGCTGGGACAACCCACCACCTTTGCCCTGTAGAGTGAGCTCTGCTGCCTACGATCTGCTGTGATAACATGAAAAATGAAAAAAGACATGGGCAGTAATGTCTGGTTTTTTAAAGTCAATGAAAGTTCAAGCTCTTCTTCATGTTACTTGAATTTTTCCCAGAATTCATGCCAACTGAGACAGCTCTTCATCTTTCCTTCTGTAGTAGGAGCTGGATTTGACCCAGGGAAAGCAAAACTATATCTGAAGTCCTGTTTCTTTGGAGCATACCATTTATTTAAATCAAAGTTTATGTTTGACACTGTGGTGCAAAACTTAAGCCCTCTTTATTTCTACTTTTTTCATGTTAGGATTGTCTTTTTCTTACCTTGCTTAATTCCATTCTCTCTCTCATCCTCTTTTACTTAATCCATATTTTTATGTTGCTTTTGCTATTTATATTAGAAATAGGCTGGAGAGTGTGGAACTCTGGAGACAGTTGAGCAGTCAATAAAGAGCTTTTGGATCAGGGTTAAAGGGAGAACTGTGATGGGAGACATTATTGTAGGGAGCTGTTACAAACCACCTGATCAAGAGGAATCTGTGAATGAAGCATTCTAAAGACAGATACAAACAGCCTTGTTCTCATAAGGGGCTTCAACCACCCTGGTATCTGTTAGAGGGATGGTATGGCCCTGCACAAGCAATCCAGTAGAATCCTCGATTGCATAGAAGACAACTTCCACCTGTAAGTAATAGAAGAGCTGACGAGGAGAGGCGCCATGCTTGACCTCCTGCTCACCCACAGGGAAGGGCTGGTTGGAAATGTGACACTCCAGGGCAGCTTTGGTTGAGATGGTCGAATTCGAGATCCTCAGGACAGTGAGAAGAGCGTGCAGCAAGCTCACTGCCCTGGACTTCAGGACAGCAGATTTTGGCCTCTTCAGGAACCTGCTTAGTAAGGTTCCGTGGGATATAACCTTAGAGGGCAGGAGGGGCTAGGGTTGTTAAGGATAACAGGAAGGCATTCTATGAGTACATTGCAAATAAAAGACAGACTAGCTACAATGTGGGCCCCATCTGGAAGCTATCAGGAGAGCTGGCTACCCTGGATTTGGAGAAGGCTGAGGTCCTCAATAACTTCTTTACCTCAGTCTTCACTGGCAAATGCTCTGACCACATCAGCCATGTCTTGGGAGGCAGACTGTGAGAATGAAGACCTTGGGCGCACTGTAGAAGAGGCTCTGCTTCAAGACCAACTGAGCAACCTTAATGTACACAAGACCACGGGACCTGATGAGATCCATCCATGGGTCCTGAAGAAGACGGCCAATGAATTTACTAAGCCACTGTTCACCATATCTGAAAAATCATGGCAGTCAGGTGAAGTTCCCAGTGACTGGAAAAAGGGAAATATAACCCCATTTTCCAGAGGGAGAAAATGAATAACCCGGGGAGCTACAAACAAGTCAGTCTCACCTCTGTGCCTGGCAAATTGTTGGATCAGATTCTCTTGGAAGGCATGCTGAGGCACATGAGAAACAACAAGGTGATTGGTGACAGTCAGCATGGCTTCACTAAGGGGAAATCCTGCCTGGCCAATTTGGTAGCCTTCTATGATGGGGCTATGGAACTGATGGACGGGGTAGAGCAGTTGATGTCATCTACCTGGACTTGTGCAAAGCATTTGACAGTGTGCCACACAACATCCTTGTCTCTAAATCGGAGAGACATCAATTTGATGGGTGGAGCACTCAGTGGATAAAGAACTGGCTGGGTGGCCACATGCAAAGAGTTGGGTTCAATGGCTCAATGTCTATCTGGAGACCAGTAATGACTGGTGTCCCTCAGCGATCTGTGATGGGACCAACCTTGTTCAACATCTTTGTTGGTGACATGGAGAGTGGGATTGAGTGTGCCCTCAGCAAGTTTGCCAATGACACCAAGCTGGGTGGTTCGGTTGATATGCTGGAGGGAAGGAATGCCATCCAGAGGGACCTTGACACACTTGTAAGTTTGGCTGACGTCAACCTGATGAAATTTAACTATGCCAAGTGCAAGGTCCTACACCTGGGTTGGAGCAATCCCAGGCACACCTACCAGTTCGGCAAAGAAGACAGAGCAGAGCAGCCCTGTTAAGAAGGACTTGGGGGTATTGGTTGATGAGAAAATGAACATGAGCTGGCTTCAGTGTGTGCTCACAGCCCAGAAAGCCAACCGTATTCTGGGCTTCATCAAAAGGAGCGTGACCAGCAGGTCAAAGGAGGTGATCCTGTCCCTCTACCCTGCTCTTGTGAGACCTCACTTTACTGTAAGGGTGTTGAGGCACTGGAATGGGTTGTACAGGGCAGCTGTGAATGCTCCATCCCTGGGAGTGTTCAAGGCCAGGTTGGACAGAGCCTTGGGTGACATGGTTTAGTGTGAATCGTCCCTGCCCATGGCAGGAGGGTTTGACCTAGATGATCTTAAGGTCCTTTCCAACCCTAACTATTCTATGATTCTATGATTCCATTATTCTATTAACTATTTGCACTTCATGTATTTACTATTATTTGTGTTGTCAAAGTGACCTTAAGTTCTTTAGAGAAAATTAAAAAGTTGAAGTAATTGTTTTCCGGTGCTTGTGAGAAAGCACTCAAACAGCAGAATCTGGTACATCTGTATTTTAATATCTTATCCCTTTTATTTTTATGCCTATTCCTATGCCTATTTGTAATCACGTTGCTATAATACTGATGTATTGTCTGAGTGTTGCAGATGCTCTAAATAATTATAAAATTAAATGCAAATATGTCAGTTATACCTCGAAGAAGAAACAATCCTGAAGTGCTTCTGAAAACAATTTCCTATCAATAAGAGACTGAAAGAAAGATACTAAGATATTACCTGCCTTAACTCTAAGCATTTATGGGAATTAGGCTTTTGGCAAGGAATAAATCATTAATTTTTGTAATAATTTCTCAAATTTCCAGAAAAGGAATGATATAAATTGGAATTGAGGAGTACTTGTCTTTATAACTCTAACTTTCAGCTCCTGTAGTTGTCATAGAATCATAGAATAATTTGTGTTGGAAGAGCCCTTTTAAAACCATGCTCTAGCTCAAATCCCCTGCCATGGGCAGAGGCATCATTCATTAGATCAAGGTGTTCAAAAATCCATTCAAACTGACCTTGAACACTTCCAGTGATGGGGCATCCACAGCTTCTCTAGGCAACTTGTTGTACTGTTTCACCACTATCATTGTGAAATATGTCCTCCTTATGTCCATCTAAATCTACCCTTTTTCTGTTTAAAGCTACTGTCCGTTGTCCTGTCACTAAAGGCTTGGCAAAAGTTTCTTTCTTTCTTATACCTCCCCTTATACACTGAAGTCCTCCCTGAAGCCTTCTTTTCTCTAGGCTGAAGAATCCTCAACTCTCTCAGCTTTTCTTCGAAGCAGAAGTGTTCCAGCCCTCTGTTTGGTCCTCCTTTGGACCCAGTATAACAGGTTGAGCTAAACTCAGACTGAGGTCCATGTCTTTCTGATACTGAGGTCCCTGGAGCTGGAGACAGGACCCTAGAACAGAAAGGAGAAATCACTTCTGTTGACATGCTGGTCATGCTTCCTTTTATGCAGCCTAGAGGAGTATTTGCGTTCTGGGCAGCAAGTACACATTGCCAGCTAATGGCTAGTTCTTTTTCCACAAATATTCACAAGTCCACAGGGCCGCTCTCAATCCATTCAGCCCGTAGTCTGTGTTGATATTGGGGATTGACCTGACCCAGTTGCAGGACCCTGCACTTGACATAGTTGAACTTTACAAGGCTCCCATGGGCCCACTCCTGAAACCTCTCAAGATCTCTGTTGATAGATTCTCCTCCCTCTAATGAGTCATTTGCACAACACAGCTTGGTATCATCCACAAAGTAGCAGAGGGTGCACTCCGTTCCATTGTCTGTGTCATTCATGAAGATGTAGTATTGGTCCCAGTATAAAACCTGAAGAGACACAACTTATCACTGGTTTCTATTTTGACATTGAGCCACTAACTGTGACTCTTTGGATATACCCATCCAACCAATTCCTCATTCATCTAACAGTCCATATTATCCATACCTCCATACTATCCATATCTCTCCAATTAGAGGTAAAAATGCAGTGTGGAACCATATAAAAGATCTTACGGAACTCCAGGTAAATGCCATTGATCTTCTTTTGTCCACTAACTTATTCACCCCTTCAGAAAAGGCCACTAGATTAGTGAGGCATGATTTCATACCACCATGTAACACCAGATCGGAAGTGACCTCAGGGGTCATCTGTTCCAACCTTTCTAGGCAAGCATGACCTAGACTAGATGTCCCAGCCAGCTGTTCAGCTGATTTGCCCTTGATGAAGCCATGTTATCTATCTCTAATCACTTCCCTGCCTTCCGTGTGTTTCAACGTATCTTCCATGATTTTCCCACACACTGAGGTCAAGGTCACAGGTTAGTAGTTCCGAGGGTCCCTCTTTTTACTCTTTTTAACAAAGGATGTCATGTTTCCCCTTGTACCAGAAAAGGAGGACTTCGCTTGACTCCCATGAGTTTTCAAATATGATGAAGACTCGATTGGCAACTATACCTGCCAGTTACCTCAGGATGCACTTAATCAGGTCTCATGTCATAGAAGTCTACAGGGTTTGTCTAATTTTGGATTTTCCTTTTCCCCCTCATTTTTACTTTATTTTCCTTGGTTTACTTTTTTTTTTTCCTTTCTTTTTCCTTCTTTTTTTAAAAAAATACTTTCTTTCTCTCTTTTTTTTTTTTTTTTTTCTGGATCACAGATTTGCAGGTTTTATAGTTCTTGTAAAAGAATATCTCCCATTATCTATTGCTGTATTTATGTTCTCTTGTGAAGTCTGCTTTGATAGTTTATTTTCTATTTTAGATAGTTGATATATTTTGTGACTCAGAAAGATGTCTCTATGACCATCTCTTCTTTAATAGGTATTGCCTTCCTTTGAATGGGTCTAGCACTGTCTTTCTATTTTGATGGGGTTTTTTTTTTCATCTTTATAGATTGAGACAACTCATTCTTTGTGAACAGAAGGTGAATGTCAAGAACATGATTTGTCTCACTAAAACCAGAAATTGCAATGTAGATATCTATGCCTTACAAGTCAACTACACTTCTAGTAGTTATATGTAGAAAAACATGCCACTCTTAGGGTAAGATTCCTCTCATCCTAAAGTAGATGTCTAAAGTGACTCTGAAGTATTACAGTGTTCATTGGTCATTTTCTTTCTATTTATTGCAGAAAGAGATAAGCATGAAAGGCCTAGATACAGACAGCTACGTTTGAGAAATCTGAAGTGAGCTGAACATGCAAACATCTTCAAAGTGGTGGCTGATTTTTATCCATGTAAGTGGAAAGGAGGAATTGAAGAAAAAGTGTATGGTGCAAACACTGATGTAACTGCCTACGATGATTAACGATTGATTGATTGGTCTCTTTGAAAGAAAATATCCTTTTTTCTCCTGCTTTTTTTTTTTTTCTCTAAATTCCCCAAACCAACTTGCTCTCCTTTATCTTTCAATACTATGTCTTACACAGAAAAGCCTGTCTGAAACTCTCACTTGAAAAGGCTCTTCTCATTCTAGCTTCTTCAACATCCATGGCAAACAGAAATATAACACAAAAATTAGACCCTGCTAAAGAACCTGGCTCTGCAGGGAGGATTTTAACTAGTGAGTGACTAGTTCCCACCCCCACTCAAAGTGTTGCTGTTAAAATAAGTAACGTATGTTTATTCACCAGCTTTTGTTCATTAGAAAAACCCAAACACATAGA
>JAOEHX010053529.1:26894-47835 GCA_025448015.1 Bolborhynchus lineola | reverse complement strand
AGATTCTCCTGGAAGGCATGCTGAGGCACATGAAAAACAACAAGGTGCTTGGTGACAGCCAGCATGGCTTCACTAAGCGGAAATCCTGCCTGACCAATATGGTGGCCTTCTATGATGGGACTACGGAACTGATGGATGGGGGTAGAGCAGTTGATGTCATCTACCTGGATTTGTGAAAGTGTTTGACACTGTCCCACATGACATTCTTGTCTCTAAATTGGAGAGATATGAATTTGATAGGTGGATCATTCGGTGGATAAAAAACTGGCTGGATGGCCTCATGCAAAGAGTTGTGCGCAATGGCTCAATGTCCTGCTGGAGACCAGTAACGAGTGGTGTCCTTCAGGGATTGGTGTTAAAACCAGTCTTGTTTAACATCTTTGTTGGTGACATGGAGAGTGGGATTGAGTGCGCCCTCAGCAAGTTTTCTGATGACACCAAGCTGGGTGGTTCGGTCGATACGTTGGAGGGAAGGAATGCCATCGAGAGGGACCTTGACAGGTTTCTGAGTTGAGCTGATCCCAACATTATGAAATTTAACTAAGCGAAGTGCAAGGTCCTTCACCTGGGTCAGAGCAGTCTCAGGCACAGCTACAGGTTGGGCATAGGAGAGATTGAAAGCAGCCCTGCAGAGAAGGACTTGGGGGTGTTGGTTGATGAGAAAATGAACATGAGTTGGCTTCAGTGTGCGCTTGCAGCTCAGGAAGTCAACAGTATCCTGGGCTGCGTCAAAAGGTGCGTGACCAGCAAGTTGAAGGAGGTGATCCTGCCCCTCTACTCTGCTCTTGTGGGACCTCACTTGGATTATTGTGTGCAGTTCTAGTGTCCTCAACATAAAAAGGACATGGTACTGTTGGAACAAATCCAGAGGAGGGCCACAAGGATGTTCAGGATACTGGAGCACCTCCCATATGAAGATAGGCTGAGAAAGTTGGGGCTGTTCAGCCTGGAGAAGTGAAGGCTGTGTGAAGATCTCACAGCAGCCTTCCAATATCTGAAGGGAGCCCATAAGGATGCTGGGGATGGACTCTTAATTAGGGACTGTAGTGATAGGACAAGGGGTAACAGATTCAAACCTAAATAGGTGAAGTTTAGATTGGATATAAGGAAGAAATTTACTGTGAGGATGGTGAGGCACTGGAATGGGTTGCCCAAGGAAGTTGTGACTGCTCCATCTCTGGTGGTGTTCAAGGCTGGGTGTACATGGTGATATGTTTTAGTGTGATGTGTCCCTACCCATTGCAGGGGGGTTGGAACTAGGTGATCTTAAGATCCTTTCTAACCCTAACTATTCTGATTCTATTGTTCTGCATGCAAAAGTTCAGCTAATAAATAATGGTATTGTGCTGGTTTTGGCTGGGATAGAGTTAAATTTCTTCACAGTAGCTAGTTTGGGACATGTTCTGGATTTCTGCCGGACACAGTGTTGATAATACAGTGATGTTTAAGTTATTATTATAGTTATTGCTGCGCAGTACTTACTGAGAGTCGGGTCCCTTTGTGCTTCTTACTCACCCCCTCACTCGGGAGGCTGGGGATGCACAAACAGTTAGGAGGGGACACAGACAGAACAGCTGATGCCAACTGACCAAAGGGATATTTCATACCAATAGCGTCAGGCTCAGCAATAAAACTAGGGGTAAGTTTGATGAGGGTCCTGCTGGGTGGGGACTGGCTGGATATCAGTTAGTTGGTGGCGAGTAATTTTTTTTCTTTTGCATCACTTGTCTTTCTTGGGGTTTATTTATTTCTTTTAGAAATTTTGCTTTTAATTACAATTGTTGTTATTGCCATTATTATTATTAATTTTATTATTTCCATTATTAGACTTTTTAATATCAGTCAGCAAGTTTTCTTCCTTTTATCATTCCAGTTCTCTTCATTCATCCTGCTGGGATTAGAGAGAGTGAGTGGCTGTGTAGTGCTTAGTAGCCAATTCAGCGCAGCTCATATTCATTCATGACAAGTATAAAAAGTGTGCAAGTTAAAACTAGTGCAAGGCCTTGGCGACTTTCTGTGTGAATGAAAATACTGGTGTTATTCTTGTTTACGTGAAGTTATATAAAGAAGAGTATAGACTGACATCTTCTAAATGATGAGAAGCACGGTGGCTAAGTTCATTTATGAAACTTTGAAGCATAATTGAAGAACAGAGAAAAACATTTATGAGGAAATGATAGAAAATTCTTCTATGACAAGCATAATGGGGAGCAAGGATGATGAGGAAAAGGCAAGAGAATATAAAGCTGTGTACCTACATCTCATTTCTCTTATTTTCTGTATCAATACCTAGCAAATGAAATGGAAAAATTTTGGAGACATGATTTGATTTATATTCATGGGGAAAAAAAAGTGTTTGTATTATTGCGCTTAAGCAAAGCTTGTGGAAAACTTGTGGAATTCCCATGATTAAGTAAATCAGCTACTTAAAGGTTAACACTCTTAAGTATTCAATCATTAATACACCTGACATTGACATTGTCTCTATGAAATGTATTTGCTATTCCAGAGAGGATAATGCTCTTGGCAACCAGCACAGAACAATTGATAGACCTCTCTCTGTATGGAAATTGCTTATTTTGTATCTTAGAATGAGAGGGAACCTTTTCTCTTTCTTAGAAAATATTTTTCTTGTTGCAGAATATTCTCTGTTCCATGACAGTGAAATAAGTAAATAGCAGAGAGAGAAAAGACCATAGAAACAGAGATGAAAGGAGGGAAAGGATTTTTTTACGAGACAAGAAACTTGTATTAGATTAAGTGTAGCAAAACTACAAAAAGTTAAAAAAAGAGTTTACACAGTCCTTCAGCTGTGCTCCCAGCAATATTCGCTATATACAGAGGAATCATTTTTACATGTTGATTCCCAGAACTCAGAATTCTTCAGGAAATGATGTGTTAACAGAAGAAAAGCATAGCACCGCAGGAAAAAGAAACTTATTTTCTTAAATGCAGATGCAGTTCAAAGCATGTTTACCTCTTGACAGTGTAAAAACATAATTGGATTCAGCCTTTCAGCTCCAGAGAATCTTCAAGGGAAAACTTTCACTCACATGTGATTCAAACTACATTTATCGTTTAGCCACGTACAAACTGCTCAGTCTAGCTTTTTTTGGACTAAGTGACCTTTTTCGGGAGTTAGAAACATTAAAGAGCAGAAATTGCATTTAAAATCACTCTAATTTCAAAGTGGAAGTGTACATCTAGGTCAAAAGTCAGTCCACTGACAGGAAGATTCCCACAGCTGAGGACAGTGCTGATTGCATTCTGAAGGATATATAAATAAGTCTTTTCTCAAAAAAAAAAAAAAAAAAAAAAAAAAAAAGAAATGTTTTTCATACTGAGAAAACTGCTAGGATTGTAAATAAAAAGTAAAGGTAATAAAACATTCAAGTAATGCTGGGAAGTGTGTGCAGGGCAATACACTGAAAATTTTCATGTTTGAAGTTAGGCTGGTTGGATGGAAAACAACAAATTCACCTTAATGATTGGAAATAAAATACTATTAATTAAATATGTTAAAGTGTTTGAAAAAGAATGCTTGAAAGAGTTTAGAGAGGAAACAAAGGGTGTGCCAGAAGTTCTTAAAAAAGTTTTCATAGTATTTACTTTCTTATCTGAGATTCTAATTCTGTGTTGTACTATAATGACTGCTTTGAAACACCTCACCAGTGTTAGGGATTGGTTGGGGTTTTGTGCATTTTTTCTTTAGTTTTGTGACTGTGTGGTGGTTTTTGGTTTTTTTGTTTATTTATTTTTTTTAATAATGAGTCTTCACAGCATTAAATGTCAGATGCACAGAGCAAAACCAATATATCATTCTGAGTTTTTTGGATCACTTCAGAACTGTGATCTCTTCCTAGTAACCTTACAGGTGGAGAAAAGAGGTAAATGTATGAAATAAGGAGTTAAAAGAAGTAATAAGGCAAAATTGATAGATATTAGAAAATAGAAATACTACTATTTTTTCACTGTTATATTCCAAAACATGACAGTGACTAACCTTCAGATAAGCCTAACTGATCAGTTTGGTTTCTCAGGGTAGCCTCAAAGCTTCTCAAGCCCTGAGCGTTACTGTCTACTTCTTTTTGTTTTAATTGTTCAAAGCAACGATACAACTGCTAATAATGGTAAAATTCTCACACAATGAGGCACACAGCCAGGGCTAGTTCTACAGATTTGATCAAGTAAGATGGAAAGAATGAGTATGTACTCAGATTAGTAAAGTTCATCTCTCCCTATTTCCTTTTTAATAAAACAATCTACTTTATAAAATCAGGAATTAACTTCCTGATGGGCTTGGTTCATCGGACATGGAGAATGATTATTGGAGGTGTGACCTGTAGATGCTGAGCCACCCATGGAACTTTGCAACTGGTTTAAAGAAATAGAAAATTATTCCAACTATTTAAATGATTTTCAGAAAAATCATACCCAAGCAAAGTCAGCTTTTTAATTAATGCAGATTTTCTTAATTGCTTTTTGAACATTGAAATGAAATTAATGTTTCATATTTATATGGTGTCTTATTCAATTATTCTTTCTCAAACCTTTGGAGTCCAGTGCAGAAAAATGGTCAAGAGCAGCTTTACACTGTGTGCCTTTTAAGTGTAGAATAGTTGCGGCCATTACTTTGCTTCTCTAGTATCTCTTGTTCATCTGGTAGAAAGTAATTATTTGTTTCAAAGGTTAAACATTGCTTGTGGCAGAAACCATAATATGCATAATCTAGTTAGGATGGAGGTACCTTGATTATAACTCTAAAACCACATTCATTTGTGTGTTACCTCTAGTCTGATAGATCTTCATTTCCATCTTCAGGAATAGGAATGCCCCTGGTTCAGCTGAAGGAAATGTGCGAAATACCTGACCAGCTCCAGTTCAAGGTGATAATTACAGTTCCTGATTTACAGCTCAAGCGTCAGAGAAAGTCTGCAAGGATCAGTAAAAATTTCCATACACTCAGACTCCATTACCTGTAACTGAAGTGTATTGACTTCCTGATTTTTAATAAAACTTCTATTGTTTTCCTTCTAGTAATTAGATGGCATGTTACATAGAACCCCATTTTACACCCCTTTTATTCTTTTGCTTCAAGGCAGAACAGTTTTAATGCACAATTTCAGTTTCTGATTCAGATTACTTTCACAGCTCTCTCATTGGTATTGTTTCCATTTACTGACATCTTTACCTGTCACATCTCACCTCAGACACTTTTTTTTCTTTTTTTTTTTTCAGCCTTACCCATAATGCCTATTTGCTGGTTTTGGTTTTGTATGGTTTTATTTTTTTTTTCTTTTCTTTTTTCTTATTGGTATAGGTTATTTCTCTGGTACTTAGCTACTTTGATCTTATTCATGGTCTCCAACTGGAGTAATTGCTACCAAATTTTTGCTTATTTAGGTTTTGAAGCCTCAGATGCATTCTTTTTGCTGTTGCCCATAAGAATTCTGACTTTTTGTTCAGAAAAAAAGAACAGTTTTTTTTTTTTCTCTCTTTTTTTCAATTGATACTACATTTGTTTCCTTTATTTTATTAAAGTAGATTCTACATGTAGCAGTGGCAGCATGTTGAACAATTATTCTCTTGGTTTTGGCAGTTTTACTTACTGCCTTAGCTGGATGATATATAGAAGATGGAATTAGGTTTTATGTATGCATATATTATCCATATGTAGTGTACTATAAAGAAGCTGTTATTTGTCTTTCCTTATTATATCATATATGAGTTACCATCAATTCCTTTTATTTTCCAGTGTTTCTACTTTTTTGTTTTAGGGCTGACTACTTATTACACTGATCCCTATTTACTGCCATCTGTACTTCTCTGCTCTTGTTTCTGTTATTTAGTATTATCTGCCAAATCACAGCTTTAAGAAAAAATTCGAAGAAAACCATACATCTGAAAGTATATCCTCCCTGTTTCCTGATACACAGCTGTAAATCTAACATTTTAACGTTTCCACCTTCAATAACTTCTGAAATTCTTGCTCAGCTTATATGGCAAGATATTAACTGAAGACATTATTCATTTAACTTGGTGCCTGTGGTTTTAGCCAAACTCTGTGAAACCGCCATGACACTTTTAAAGTTATTACGTTCTGCAAGGTTAAGATAAAATGTTGTTCCATTGTCTTTAATATCTATCAGTAAAAAAGTTTCTTAACCAGTTTTTAGTTCTTAGTTTAGCTAATGATTCATGATCTATTATTGCACTGTCCCTAGTTTTTTCATCATGAAGAGCTAAGGTTGTTTTTTAAAAACAATTTACAGTTTTAGAAGTAGCACAGAATGTGTACATTTAATCAGTTCTTACTACAAATGCATTTGTACTCCATTGCAATGATGAGTTGCTTTCTTAACAGAAAGTCATTCTACCCTGTGTGAATTAGTATGCTGTCTAGCAGGCTATGTTGGGTGGAAACATTTGAACAAGCCCTATTCTTAAAATAATTAGCTGTGATCTTAAATACTGAAGAGTAGAGTAGGATCCCAATATTTGCAGTCCACTTCGAAAGATTTGCAGGTAAAGAAGAAAAGTCTGGCTCTGCCAGCTATGTGTTCCCAAAATATGCTCAGTCCTAAACAGAGTGGGGTTTCTTTATATTATATAAATCAACAAAATTATTTCAAGAGATAAAAATAAATTCTGGTATTTTGATTGTTATTCAGAATTACAGGATAAATCTATAGACTCAGTAAACCAAAATTTTGGTCACAAGCAAAATGGCGACACAAGTTTCTTGCTAAGAATTAAATAGAATGCAAAACTGGTAATCCAGCCTGGGTCAACTTAAAGAGATACTTCCTTTCCAGAAGATAATCCATTCAGCAATAAAGCCACACGTATAATAGAGTATTTCCCATGTATTTTTTAAAACTACTATCCACAGTGGAAGCTCAGCTGCCACTCACCTGAA
The DNA here is from genome assembly GCA_025448015.1 of Bolborhynchus lineola. Taxonomy (NCBI): domain Eukaryota; kingdom Metazoa; phylum Chordata; class Aves; order Psittaciformes; family Psittacidae; genus Bolborhynchus; species Bolborhynchus lineola. The sequence continues at coordinate 40,916 of JAOEHX010053529.1, read as the reverse complement.
ACAACACCAACAAAATTGCATCTTCTAAACTTAGGCTTCTTTTCAGAAGTAATGTGCAGCCAGGCTTGCAGAGCAAGCAAGGAATTCTCAGAGTTCCTTCTTCTTCTTGTTTTGTTTGTGGTTTTGTTGTTTTCATTTGTCTCTCTCTTGTACAATGTGAGATATCCTTCACCTTTATATATGAGTATCCTAAATTTCATAATAGATGCCAGTGGTTTTATACATCATACCTTAGCTGTCTCCTTTCTCATGCTTCCTGAGGGAGATGAATTCCAGAAATACATTAAACTTCTAGTTGCATGATGACAGTAAACAACCTCTTCAAAATTATACACATTCTCTGAGTACTTCTAATAAATAAAGTGCAAACTGGGTGGGTCCAAAATCTTAAAGTACGATTCACATTCTCAGAACAAAAAGAAAAAAAAAAAAATGAACAAAATAAGGGCAGGAGAATATATTTATTTATTATTGGACTTCTGGTTCAAGTTCAACAAGGTGTTTAAACTAAGGCAACACATGTTTTTTTAGGCCCTCCCTGCCCCTCTTAATCTCAATTGTCATAAATTATTGTACCAGTTGTTGTGTTTTAAGTCCAGCTGGCAACCCAGAACCATGCAACTGCTCTCTCACTCCCCACTCCTTCCTCCCCCCTCTCCCAGAGGGATGGGGAGGAGAAGCAAAAGAATGTAACTCCCATGGGCTGAGATAAGAACAGTGCAGTAACTAAGGTATAACACAAACCACTGCTGCTACCACCAATAATAATAATGATAAAGGAAATAACAAGGGAAGAGAATACAACCACTCACCACTTGCTGACCGATACCCAGACCGACCAAGCAGTGATCTAACCCTTCAGGGTAACTGCCCCCAGTTTATATAATGGGCATGATGTGCTGTGGTATGGAATACGTCTTTGGTTAGTTTGGGTCAGGTGTCCTGTCTCTACTTCCTCCCTGCTTCCCCTCCTCCCTGGCAGAACGTGAGACTCAGGAAGTCCTTGATCAGAGTAAACATTACTGAGCAACAACTAAAAACGTCTGTGTTATCAGTGGTGTTCCCAGGCTGAAAGTCAAAACCACAGCACTGCACCAGCTACTAAGAAGGAGAAAAATAACTGCTACTGCTGAACCCAGGACAACAACTCATAATGAAAGAGTTACCTGTATAATCTGCACAACTCTGAATTTCAAAGACAAAAAGGCTGTCTGGTGAAAGCCCTTTGTTTCCCACCACCACCACTCAGCTTACACAAGACATCTCTAATGCTGAAGTACTGTGTAAACTAACTCTACAACAGTAAGACCGGGGTCATCACAGGAGCTAACAGGACCAAAGCTGGCAGGAAGCTGTTAGTCTTTTAGAAGATTTCCATGACACCAGTGAAGACCAGAGAATCTAAAATGGCAGGTGAAGTGGCAAGGGTCACCCACCCAAGGAACAGACATTTTTAAAACAGCGTTTTGGCTGTAAGCCAGTAATCCTATTAAGCAGTTATTTATAGCAGTGATGCTTCCCACACTCTCAGCACAGGGCCATGAAACTCAGTGTGTTTTTTTTATTCCTCTGAATTAATTTACTATGCCACAGTACTGAACTATTTTACTGTATATGGGATGAAACATTTTAATTATAAGCCACATGTAGTGATACAAATCCTGAGAATGAAAAATTATTTGGAGATCTTCTGGCTGCTCCAATACAGCCATTATTACTCGGGCAAAAAGACAGCAGTTAGTGTGATCCAGTTATGAAGAGTCATTAAAAACAGCCAAATTACCTATCTTAACCAATTCTCCTGGGCACAAACATAATATGGCTTTAAATTTCCTACCCATTTTATCCAGTGTGTTCAAGTTAATTATTACAGGCCCAACTGTATAGCTCTATCCTCACAAGTACTTGCCATACAAGGCTGCAGAACGACATTCCCACCTCAATTCACATTTTTAACAACAGAATTGGAAAGGAAACCCCTTCACTCAAATACTTGGAAGAAAAAAACAAATTGATAAAGACATTTTTACCTCCGTGTTCTCCTCCTCTTTTACTCTTCGTGACTGCAAAATAAATGCAGTGAGATATGAGCTATGCAGCTTTACACATTGAAGATCCAGAAATATTAATACTTAGCATGACAGAAAATCTTTCAGGGGGCAAACGGTACAAACAAAAGTTACCTTCTCCTGAGAAACAGCAGCTTTGCCTTCTTCGCTCTTTTCGTCCATTTCGTCATCACTCCATTCCCAGTCTCCATCTTCTGTTTTATGGAGGTGACCACTGGAACCTGGCACTCGTCTGACCTTACAAAATATTACAGGTGTACCATTACACAGACATCTTTAGTCTTTATCAGTGTTCTGGTTAATCAGCAATTCTTTGTTACTTACATGAAAGAAAGCTCTGCAAGGAAGATGTTACATAGATAAGGCTGTTCTTGAGACACAAGTCTTAAAAACTAATTGTTCCGCTAAAAAGCTTTAAAATATGTAAATGTGTTAAGAATACTTTATAAGTAAAAGTTATCCTTACTTAAAGCAGTGGCTGTATGAAAACTGAGAAGAGAGGCACACAACACCAAACTAGTCGGCAAACTGTAGATCAAACATCCTAACAAGGCTTAATAGGAGGATCCAACGGCTAAATCTAAAAATCAAAAACTCTTCTGATGCCATCTTGCTCTCTTTCAGAGCTGGACAACACACCTTGTTTTCCCCTAGATGTTTAGCCTATTTGAGCAAAGCAAAAGAACATCCAACAGTTCTTCCCACACCTTGGTATACATTTATGAGACCCATGAGATGTAAGCACAGTAAGGAGCAGCCCCACTGGTGTTTAGGTTAGAGACAGTTTCTCTAATTATTTCACATTACTAATCCAATCTAGAGTTCCCACTGCACAACTTCAAATGCTCCCCAGCACTATAAATTTGTAAAAGCTTAAAGCATATCCTTTTCAATTATGAAAAAGAAAAAAAAAAAAAGCTATTCAGGAAAACAGCCTATACATTGGTAAGAGAGCAAAAGGAACAAAGTATTAAGTGTCCCCTGCACAGAAAAGGGAGAACTAACTCAGCAGAACAATAGTTTCAGGCCAAGAAAAACTGCTGCAGAAGACATCTAATAAAAAGAACTTCTTAAAAAAAATATTAACTAGATGGTCTTAGCTCAAAACTGTAAATCCTGTTTGCCAGTATCCACAGTAACATACAAAAGCCTGGTTCAATTTTTGCTTCACAGGTTCCTGTCTGCGGTGCTTTGAGGCATTGCACTGAAGTATACTGAGCACTGACTAATTTGGCTCTACCATCCTGATGGCTGGTGGTGGTGATGGAAACCCATTCTGCCAGCATGGCAACCTCACAAAACAGGAAGATGCTACAAAAAAAATAATGAAAAAATAGCCTAATTTCTAGGAAGTTACTGATTTTAAAATATAATGAAGCTCACAAAGACTAAACTGGTGTTAACCTTGCTCTAAACCCCTCCAGTTGCTGCAAAGTACAATGCAAGGAGAGATGCAGCATGTGACAGATTCCAGCTGCTTCAAAATCCCATTGGGCAGTACTTCAGCAAAATATGCATGGCATAAAACAGTACAGGACGCTCAAAGTCTCACACTTGTGAGCTTCCAGAACACTGTGTGATGCAGAGCCTTCTTTCAAAGCCTTGTGCACACTCAAGCAGGTAACTTGGTGTCTGTCTGCACTCTTTTACCTCTCTTCCTTCCTGCACTACCCAAATACCCATCTGCTCCTCTCCCTTCCCTTCTGCACACAGAAGATTGAGCTAGAGGAAAGAGTTAAGTTTCCAGAACCCCAGTGCGTTTCTGTACCTTTTCTTTGGTCTTTACGACAATCCTTCATTACACTTCTTCCCTGCACAACCATATGAATGCCCTACTCAGTTTCTCTGTCTTTTGTATTCATTTGCAACTGAGAAGAGGGGAAACCTATACAAGGTACTGGGGAAAATATTCCTACTCCACTCAAGGGACATAATCAGCTCTATTTTCCCTGTTTCCCATACCGGGTTCCTAATGCACCAATTTCAGCTCTAGCTGCCTCAAGTAGCTTGGTACAAGAAGCTCTTTGTGTGCTTAGGGGGGAGGTACAAGCAAGAGTCAACAGAAACAGTAGCACAGCAATTTCTTACTCAGCTGCAATCAGCCCAGGCACAATCAGTGGGCTCTTACTATCTACATCCTCAGGGATTAGCAGAGACACAAGGTAATCTAGCAGGTAATTTGTCTGGTTCATGTGGATATAATTTATTATCCTTCAAGAAACAGTCCTGGCACATGCTTTTGTTTAACAACACAACCATCTTCCCAACAGCTCTACTCAAACCTATGAAAGGACATCAACCACAGCCAAAGCATGCTGTTCAGACAGACTAGAACAGAATGGTTTACAGACACAATCACACACTACATACTGCCCTAATAAAAATCTCTTCTGCATCCATTTTCAGTTGTTCTGAAGACCTATTCTAACTAGAATGACTTTAATGGAGCTTAATGATGCTGTCGGAGAGTTCTGGGAGAAAGCTTTACTGATGAAGATGAAGTGCATTTCAACTTTTAAACAGATTGCCTTTTAATAAGCACTAAACACATGGCTCAAGGAAAAGAAAGTAAGTTACTCCAAAATAAAATACCATGTTAAATTATTTTCTTAAAAAGTGTCTGAAGGCAGAAAAACAAAACTTTAGACTTGCCCTCTGTTTCCATTAAACTGATTCCCACCAGCACACGCATTCACAGGAAAGAAGTCATCATTTCAGCTGGAGCAAAGTACCCAACCTATTCAACCTCCAAAAATGTGAAGTTGTTGTCTATGACTTTTTTTAAATGGTAGGTGCACTAACACTTGCATTACTTAGCAAATTAATTTGCACAATTTTTTCTTATAGTGGCTTTACTCAGCCTCAGTTCCGCTAAAAGCAACAGAGCCTCATGTCTCCTAGGTGTCAGGACAGAGCAAGAGTGACGCAGCATGTCTGCAAATAAATTCATTGTCTCTTCATTCATTATAAATCTGTATAACTCCATGATCACATATTGCATGGAAATACATTAGCTCAAATTCCTGTTGTAACAGAAAAATAGAGTAACAGACTTTATACTAGTATAGCATTGGTTCTCTTCAGATTTTCTACTGTCTTTGTCAGAGCACATTCATTAAGAGGCATATAGGCAGTAATGCGTATTACTGTAACATGCAATATTTTAGGAGTGAGTTAGCATTTTACCATATTCAACTCACATTAATAAAGAGAAAAAATACACAAGTAGTAGTAAAAGAAAAAGAACTACATTATACAGCTAAAGTTTCTTTGAATTTGGCACAGCCAGAGAACCACTGTAAGACAACTGAGACAATCTAATGGTTTGCTACCATGGGAAGAGACAATCCCAAGATGTTTGTCAGGGCTGCAATCTACTCACTGCACCACCAGGGACCTACCATTAGATTCAACCCACCAGCCTGGGAGAAAAACTAGGATTTCTTTTCTCTTCTGAACAAGTTTGTTTGCAAAATTTGTGAGTCAAATCAGCCCATCTTGAGGTCAAATAGCAGACACTGTAAGTAAAAAGGCAGAAACAAAAGGGGCAGTGAAAGGGAAGTTGGATCACCTTGCTTTGGCAGTGGCAATCACTCAGGATCCTCAAAATCATGTGCTTAGGACCCCTACTATGCAGTGCCATAACTAGAGCGCATGATCTGCCACACTGAGTCTCCCCAAGCTTTCATTTGTGCTCGCACAGCTATGCAGATGACCCTATGAACACAATTAGCTTGAAGCCAAATCAGCTTTTTAATTTAGCTGATCATGACCTACACAAGCACTAGAGTCTGCACAAGAAGAGAAGCTGGAATATCACTTTCAATAGTTGCCCCATCATCTGTGGTAAAAAGCACTGTAAATTCCCCAAACGTGGTAGAGGTAAGTATGCACAGGGAACAAATATATACAGACACGGCATATATTTGCCTCCACTCCCTCTTGTCAGCATGCTAGTTTAAGCTCTTTAATCTGTGACACAATCTTTGGTCATTTCTTCTTGTTTTATTCAGCCCAAATACTAGGCCTGCAGTATTAGGCTCAGTACTTTTTCTTTCCTTTCTACATGCAAACACAATAAACATATTGCTGTTTTCTCAGTGTATATACACACACACACACACACACACATATATATAAAGCCCTTTTCCTAGGTATCTTTGCACCTCTGAATAAATTGTACCATCAACATCACACATCAGCACACATTTGGGGGTGTGGGAAGGGGTGAAATCGAACTACCTGCTACAAGTGGGGGTTTTTATATGCTACTTTCACATATAAGTATCTCTTTTCTTCATGGGAGGTGAGTGGAGAAGAACATGAATAGCATAATGCTGTTATTCTACATTCTGAAACAGAAACAGTAGCATAGGAAAACATTTTGTAGTGTCGATACACGCTTCATTGGTATCAAATACTTAACTAAAAAGGGCAATTTTACTTCAGGAAAAAATAACCTGGTATTTTTTTTCGTGTTAACATATTATTTGTACTTTCAGAAGGGATGAATCTAGAATAAGTATTTATGCATTGTAGTGACAACTGCAGCATTTGGAGATCACAACAGGACATGAAATATGAATCAGCTATAGGGGGCATAACCCATTGCAATTTTCATACAGTTTATTGGACTACTGTCACCTGTAAGAGTTTAAGAATGGTCAGAATCCATCCAACCAATAAGTTCCAGCATTAACTAGTTATGTCTTTGCTTAGAAAAGAGAAAGTATGAAGGCAACTATTTTGGCACTTTAGGTATTCTCTCAATTTTTAGTAAACCTTTTTTCAAATTACATCTGCTTTATCAAGACAAAGCCGCTTTAAATAACATTATTAAGTCCTAAAACCTTTTGATAACCACACATAAAATTAAAGCAATTTTGTCCTTTAAAGAAGCAGATTCTTCTAAAATACTTATTTTTGGCCACCAAACACTTACCTCCTATGCTTGTTCGAGTCCTGTTTGCTAGGATGCAGTGTATCTTCTGCTCTAACCTTTTTTTTGCTGTCTCACAAAACACCACAGAATTAAAGTGAGCACATCTTCATAAAGGTATGCAAAGTCACTACACTAAAATCTTCAGAAAATTTTCACACAATCAACTCTTTTTGATCTTTTGGATTACTCTTTAAATGTTCGTCACAGAGTGTGGCAAAGCTCTGTATCTCTTTTGTCCTTAAAGGCCCAACCAACGTTCAACACAGGGTAAAAAAACCCACAACTTTTCCAGCAAGTACATTAAGGGCCATTATAACAGGCCTGGAACAAGATAAAAAGAAAAAAGTAACAAAGATAAGCAATCACGGAGTGGCACCAGTACTAAAACTGTTGGGTAGAAATGCATCTTCATCAGGGTGGAAACGAAGAGTGAGTTTCTCTAGATGACATTCTAGCCTACTCAGCTGCTTTGGTTGCCTCCTTTCAATTTAGAAGAGCAGATGTGCAACAGGCAGAAGTATTTTGCCGAAGAATAGTTAAATATATACATGTACAGAACTGCACCCTCTTAAGCACTCGCATTTCACAATACAACAGAAATCTGTGCCTCAGGGGTCAAGCATTTGTAGCAAACACATTACTACGGTATGCCCATCCGGAGAGAGAGAGAGAGGGAAACCATTATCCCATTTTCTCCCATCAAACTGAAGTTCCCTATGGCAAAGCTTACAAATTCATTCCTGTGGCAGTGAGCAGCTACTCTTTGAAATGCTACAACTTGTAAAAGTTAATGAAAAAGCTGCAATGGACCAACACAAAATTCACTACATAGAAACGATGAGAAGAGTTCACGAGGCCTTGACAGCCTACATAAACACTCCACTGTTATCCAAAAATAAACTAGATGGCTACTGATGGAAGGTTATAGAAAGCTGTGCTTACTGCTGCACAAAGCATTCATCTGCGCTTTCTCAATAACCTCAGCCTCACTGGGTCACTGCAGAAATCCATGGAAAAATTGACAGAAACAGCAGCAGATCCAAAGAAATCGCACAGACAAACAGCAATACCATCATGAAGATATTCAGGGAGACAATGCAATATGATGAATGCCTCAGAGGGCATCTCAAGTCCCACTTAAAGAATCTTCTATTTCCAACAGAGTTCAAGTCCCAGCTCTACTCAACAAGTGTTTTCTGAAATGTCTTCAACAGTACACCTCACAAATATGAGCATTAAGAGTTTTTCTACCCTCAAAATAAAGTGCTACAGGAAACTAATGTGCATGAACAATGTCATATATATGCAAGACAGACTGTTCATTCCAACCTCTACTATTACCCTAGGAAGGAAAAGAATTCTCTCAAGACAAGAAGGAACGAAGTTCAAACTATGCTTACCTTGGAGACTTTAAGATGTAACTTCGGAATGAGTACTGGATAGCTCTCAAAAGCACACCATATAACGATCAAGAAACAAAGAAAGTTAAGACTTTGTGCCTTGTTTATCATCTTCCAATGAGATTAAGTGACACTTTACCCTTTAGGTAACAGATAAACTTCTCTCCTTCTGATTTTATTTGACAATCAAGTATAGCATTTCCCTCACATGAACTGTCCTTCAAAGAATGCACTATCTTCTTCCCAATTCATGCTATCTCAAAATCCTGTTGCTTACATATAGACAATTAAAGTGTCTTCTCTCTATGTTCCCCTTTTCTTTTTCTGGGAGGATTTTTAAGACTGTAAACATTATTTGACAACTGCATCCCATGGTTTCTCTCATAATGAAATATGACTACAAATTCATGATTCAGCCTGGTGGAGAAAAAGACATCTCTGTACCTTTGCAGACCTCTATAGGCAAGCCTTAAATTGGTGGTGGACTTCAGTCCAACTTCCCAATCTCTCTTGCATCAGTGCTGAAATTGGCAGAAAAGTCCAGCAACACAAGAATAGATGCTCATCCTCAATGGAGATTAGTAATTAGTGCTACAGATAACTGAATTCTGTATACTCATTCAGATACAGTTTGCTCCAAATTGCTGTGGTCCAACCAAATGGTAAATGACCTTTCATTAGCCTTCTTAGAAGCTAGCATAAGAAGGGTCGTCTTCAGAGGTACTAGCCTAGGACCAAAATCAATTTCTGAAGTGCTGGATCAACAGGGAAAAAAATACAAATGGAAAGTAAAAACAACAGTCTTAACACTGTTCCTAGCAAGAATATACAACACAGATTGTACAAGGAATACTGTAAATATTTGAAATTTCTTTACTGGTTATCATTTGAGATACTATTAGAAGACTTATTATCAAAGGCAATATGCTTGCATTTCACTTCAGCAATTGCACTACAGCAGTTGAGAATATTCTATGTATTTCTGCTGATATCTTGGTTACAGGCCTCCCATTTTACAGAAGGAAATAAAGAAGCAGACAAATGAAGTGATTTATCCAAGGCACAAAGCAAACCTAAGACAAAGCATGGAACAGAAACAGATTTCTTGTATCTCTACAAAAATAAGAGAAGTTTCTTTACATTGCATGCAGTAGCTATACAAAAGCAATTTCACCATCAGTATTTGTCAAAATACAGAGCATCAATTGTCTCTCTCAGTAAATATTTCAGAGGAAAAGGGAAACAATTTAAAACATGCTCAATTCTAATTTGGGTTTTATTGTTGTAAAAACCTGAACACTCCTTCCAAAAAGGAACTAAACTGAATCGTAACTTTAGCTAATAAAGCAAACAATGAAAGCCTTCAGCCTTACAAAGACAGATCAACACATATTAGAAAATATATTTCACATAAATCAGACGAGCACAAGGGAATAAAAAATTAATTTGAATGGCTAGCATTTAAACTGCACCCAACACAAAAACAGTTTAGCACATTGTAATCTACAACCAAAAGCAGTTTGTAGGAGGGAAAACTTAACAATCCACTGCCAACATTACACAGCTGTGGAAGGAAGACATTATGAACATCAGCTACAACACAGAATGCATGGACAATTTAGTAAAAAATCATGACTACCACAAAAGTGTTAAACATATTATTATTGTTGTTGCACATGCTGTGGTTCGTTCAAGTTTATTCCAGTATAGACCAGAGGCACAAAGACTTAAGAATAAATTAAGCTGCTGACAGAACTATTTGTCCTTGACCTTTTAAAGTGGGATACAGATAATTTAACGTTCCCGGCCAACAATAGCATGCACCAGCTTTCCAGGAGAATGTCTGCTTAACCAGACAAACAGAGCAACTGTAAATTCAGTCTATTAAAGATTAGCCAAAATTAGCCTGACAAAGAGAGAATTCCAGCATCAGAATACAGAAGCTGCCCACATTTCCCAAAGCTTGACGAGAAACAGGCTACTGCATAAGGAAACAAAACATAAATTATTGTCTTCTAGGCAGATGTGCTTGTTCTATGTAGATGTTAGTGACTGGGGAAAAAAAGAATCTATTATTCATCACTGATTCTTTTGCCTCTGCAATCTCCTCACAAGTTTATTTTTGTAGGGTGACAAGGAAGGGAATGATCATTTTCCGAATAATAAAATCTTTCTACTTCCTTATTTATAACTGCTCAAACCAGCAAAGAACTGGGCCCACTTAGTAGTTTATTTTGGTGCCTAATTTTAAAACAACATAGAAAGAACGTACTGTGAGATACCAGTGCATACACACATACTTGGTATAGCACATGATACAGACAGACCACATGAAAAATCCATTATTTCAATAAGAGTAACACTATGCATCTATTTTCTTCTTCATCATTCTACAGGAAGATGACCGAATCAGTAATCTTGATTCTTCCACTATCTCAATTATATAAGCTATTATTTTATAAGACTCCAGAAACTCAATATTTAGGACAGAAACCTGGGCAGACTTAAAACATTTTAAACTGCTCCACAAAGACTATAATGACCTAAAAGTATGGTAAATATGATACATTTGTGTAAGCAGAACTGATGGCATTAATAAGCATTACACATTTCATTAACATGGAAGGTGCTTTACCACCTTCCATGTATAGGTAACAGAGCCCGGCTGTAATTTTCTCCTGAATTCCTGGAGAAAGGTGAATGTGTAGACCCCATCCCTTTAAAATGCACTTGCAAAAATCTTTGTGGAATCCTGATTTTGCTCCCTATTGATTTCTAACTAGAGAACAGTCAGCGCTCTTCTCCATTTTTATACTTACATATCTACAGAAGGAAATCCATATCGTTTTGGTTTTTTTAAACATGTCCTTCTGGAAATACTGCGGTCCAAATAAATCAACTAGCTTAGCTTTTTCTGGAGATAAAATTGTCTTATTTTACCACTGATGCCCTTCAGCTACATCTGCTAGTACAGTATTCAAGATACACAGAATCCCATGTGCCCCAGAGAGCAGGAATGACAAGGTGGTTATTTAAGCACCTCATTTTTTTTTTTTTTTTTTCATTTTCTGCAGTCTGTCCTAGAAAAAGGCCAGATCTGACTTTCAGGCAGCACAGAAAGGCCAGACGAGTGATGCTGCGTAGCTTCACCTTTCCCTAAAACTGTGGCAATGGCTCTTACAGGAGACAGGACTCTCTCGTTACACAGATGCCAGAAGCTCTTATGAAACACATATGCTGAATTACTTCGCCAATATTACTTGGTAATTGATAAGCTGAGAGTCTGTACACCACCACCACTTTTTTTTTTTGTTTGTTTAAGCAAAAGTCTCAAGGGCTTCACTTCCCATGCAACTTCATGAGAAGTATTGACAATGCCAGTTACCATACTGGTTCTTCTATAGGAACAACTATGATGAGAAACAGGATATTACTGAACACAGGTTTGGGTTTAGCACATTTTGCTCTGTGTATTCTTCTCTTTAAAAAAACTATATATATGTGTATATCTATATATATATCTATAATTAAATTAAAAAAACCCAAAGAACCCAGACCAGCTCCTTCCATACACATCTTAGGCCTGTAATCAGATTTGATTTTTACCTCTAGCCATCTTGCAAACCTTTCCTTAATGTTTCATAAGATACAAAAGCAAATTTCAACCCTCACTCCTATGCATTTATTTGCATTCCAATGCAATGAAGGAAATTAGCGTATCACATTTATCCAATCACAGCACAAGCCTTTTGCTTAAAACAGTTACACATTTAATTACGCCTTAGCACTTGAGGTAAAAGTCAGACCATGGAAAAGTCACATTCTACAATATATGTTTCATGTGGAAGAGCTTTTTGCAGTCTTTCTGCACAGGAACTCTTACCCTGTAATCACATTTTAAAAAACTAAATAAATCTGAGATCCAAGACAGAGCATGAAATCCCACATATACACATCATCCTTTGTTTAAGAGCTAAGGCATAGCTTCCAGAGAAAGCTAGTCCCTACCCAACCCAGTCTAACAGGTCATGTGAGCATCCTAATCATTTCACTGCTGGCTGTTCTTAAATCCCCCCCAGTTTATTATAACACACAGTCTCATTTTTATTCTGATACAAGGCACAAAAATTCTATAAACCTGAACACGTTTTATTGCTTTTTCCCAACCACGACTTATGCAGACTATTGTTATTAAAAGAATATACCACTACCTTTCTAAAATAATATCCTGGCATATCTGCCTCGCAGAACTCAAAAGGTGTTAAAATATCACAGTAATTGGGTGTTAGCATCCCCTCTTCTTAAGCTGCTCTGCATACTGCAAATATGAGTCCAGGGAAAAAACCCTGTAAAACAAAAACCTTCCCCCTTAGTCTTTCTTTGCTTTAATCCTACTTGGAAAAGAAGTTAGACAGAACTTTAAGTGTTTTGCATTCATATGCACAAACAGTAATTTTGGTTGCCTTTTTGGTTTTTTGGTGTGTTTGGTTTTCAACTGTTGGTGTTTGTTTTTTTGGCTGATCTGGGGTTTTTTTGCGGCTTTTACAGTAACAATTTGGCATAGAAACTATGTTCTGGGATAACTGCAACTGGCCTTTCAGGACTAGACATTAAACTCTGATTTCAGAATAAAAATTTAGAAATGCAAGCCATTGCTCATAATCCCCCAATAAACTGTGGGGGTTTGTGGCATTATACCTTTTTGTGGTATGAAGAGATTAAAGTCCTCTGTTTCACTGCCCACAACCATATGCCACAAAAACCTTCCTGGGGAGTGGAGGGGAGGAAAATCATGTATGCAGAACAGAATAGGTAAGGCTGGTCATGAATCCTGGAAATCTGCAAAAGTTCACACTGCACAGCAAATCAATTGTTATTGTTTCTCTATGTTGTACAACCACATTTAGGTTTTGTCCAAATTACTGAGTGAAGTGACACAGATGATTAAAAGCTTTGCAGTTCCTGAAAAACGTCTTTAGACATTGTCAGTATGTATAATCCATATGAGAAACAACAGAACTTACTGACTGAAGAACACAGGAAAGCTCCAAGGAAGCAAAGACATTATTCGGTGTACACACCTCCCATGCCCTAAAGTCTCAGTCTGAAGGGTTTGAATTTCAGTATTTCAGGATGACCTTACTACGGAAGAACCTGAGGTGTCATTAGCACTTCAGGTGGCATATCCCAAGTCAGTAAAAGCAAAAGTAGAGGATATTCCTGTATATGCAAATTACCTCAGTAAGAGACACAGGAATATCAAATCCTTCAATTCCAAGTCAACACCAACTGAATTCTTTAGTTCCTAGCCAAATGCAACTGGTGTCTGCAAACAATAGCAACCCTGAGAGAAACTACCAATCCACCGAGGAAAATCACATTAGAATAATAGCCAAAAACATTTCATGTATTTTGGGGTCAAGCTTTCATAAATCATGTTTTGATCTCTCAATATTTTTCTTCAAAAAAATTAAACTATGTCTCTGTTGAAACTAAAGTCCAGAGGAGGCCCACGAGAATGATCAGAGGACTGGAGCACCTCCTGTGTGAAGATAGGATGAGAAAGTTGGGGCTGTTCAGCCTGGAGAAGAGAAGGCTGCATGGAGACCTC